>JBAMCN010000044.1:0-13329 GCA_037075225.1 Dichaetophora lindae
CAGTTTCCTTCTACCTGACTTCATAGTAAAGACGTTCGTACTGCATTTTTGGCTACACTCGTGATTGTGAATTCGATTGTGGTAGAGCTGTCGCATAATTTTAGTTTACCTCGTATAAAAATGTCAAAATTTGAATTTAAAATTACTCGCGCCAAACTTTTATCGATAGGCAATCGATGAGTCCACTTGAACGGTTGCATTTATGTTATTTTGAGTTAAGTCAAATACGGTCTCTCTGAACTGACGCCTGTGAAAAGGACGACGCAATTAAGTTCCTCTTGCAATTCAAATGAAAATAAAAATAAAAATCCGACCGCTGCATATTATTTAAAAAGAGCGAAAGACTAATCAACCAAGATTAGTTTAACTGTAATACTTGAGTCGTTTCGTTGCATCGCTGTTAAAATATTATCTACTCTACTAAAATGTGGATGAAAATAGTTCGATGGTTCAAGTGGATTAGGACTGACAAAGCCACTGCCAGAGCGACTGGAAAGGATTCCGCGAAGGAACCCAAATGGACCAGAGAAAAGGCCTGCCGATGGATATATAAAAATTGCAAAGGGCACCATCAAGCAAGTGCCAAAATGTATAGCGGGGAGATACTTCACTATTCTGGAATTCTTAATAGTTCGAGGAGGGTGGAAGTAGTACATTTTGTCATCTTAGAGAACACAGACGGAACATGCCAAATGCTAAGATAAAATCAAAGCAAATACATAGTACTAAGTATACGAATTTATTAAGAACTTGTGCAAATGTCAAAATAATGACTAACTAAGTTGTGAATTAAAGGCAACAAAGATTTTAAAAACTTTTTGGAAAATCAATATTGGATTTCAGCAACAGGTTGCCGACTGCATCATATTTTTGGAAAATTTTTAAAGCCCCCGTTGCAGAATGTGAAACTAATATTACCGATGAATATTGCGTAGAGCTCGGCTACCTTAGGCTCGGCTTTGTGTCTTCTTCATAATATCCTTTGCATCTGATGCCGATGTAGGGCATTCAATAAAGTCCAGCGGTCAGCAGCTGTCATTCCTTAGGGTGGTCTCTGGTCTAAGCTCTAAGTTTCCTTGCGTGTGACCACTTCCTACAGAGTTTTTGAAAATGTTCGGCTTTCAACGGAAATGGTTTCCAAAGTAATTATTTCCCCGCCTGGCCGTACCTTAAGGCTACCTGCATCACAGCAGCAAACGTCTGCTAGGTAGGTAGATTTATAATCGCCTGGTTGTTTTTGGTATAAAAAGAACGATAAACTCTTAACCAAGATCAGTTTAGCTGTAGCACTAGAGCCGTTCCTTTACACTACATCTGATTTAAAATTGAACAGTTTAAGAATGTGGAGGAAAATAGTTCGCTGGTTCAAGCGGCTCAAGACTAATGTTGCCAGGGCGAAAGCTGCGCCCGCCAGAGCAAAGGTCTCCCGAAGGAAGCGTACTGTCGGAACCATGGCTAGAATCGTTAAAAATTGTATGTTGTCGCCCAGTTACAGGTTGGGTCTACAAACCAGATTCAGACTGTCATGAACCAAATTTTTAAACCACTCGAATAAATGGCACATTTTTAATGATTCTTTGGATATTTTCTTGAAATACGATAATAAATAAATTACGTTGCAAAACTCAAAAATTTCAGTTTTGGAGTTATTTCGAATTTTTTCAGCTGCCAAATTCATTGATTTATAATTGTGTATCTGCACATAGGCAACCGATTATAAATTTTGTACAGCAAATGATCTCGAGACTTCTGGCTGGACACTTCTGCTCTAAAAAATGGAACTTAGGACACCTGTATATAGCCTTGTGGCTAGCAATGAAGTCCAGCGGTCAACAGCTGCTGCAATCACGAAGCTACTTGTAGTTAAAGAGGACAGCTATTTACGATTGGCATAACCTAAGAAACGCATCTTTCGAGCTAATGATGCAAAAACAATCTGCGTATTCTTATCAATATTCAGTCAAAGTTTCATCTTCATATCAAATACTTTAAGTGCGATTATCTCGAAACACCAATTTTTGAGTTATCCTTTGTATCTGCCATTGATGTTTGTGAGATGTTAAATTTTCTGTGCATCACTTTAATTAATTTATTTACTGCTAGTAACATTTAGCGTTTTCCTGTCTAGATGATTAGTCAATATTTGTCTAGACTAGAAAAAAATGTAGACTAGAGATAAATAGAGCGATGTCCTAGCTTAAAAAAGGAATCCAACAAGCAGATAGACAGGTAGACAGAGAGGCAATAAATATTGAATTAAGAAAGTTAATTATGGTAATAAAGCTTATGAGGACCTCCTTAATCACCCACTGCAAGCTCTGAACCATAAATGCTGGGTACCTGACTGCAACAGCGTCAGGATTAGTTGAGCGCTTGCTAAGTAGGTAGATTTATATTCGCCTGGTTGTTTTTGCTATAAAAAGAACGATAAACTCTTAGCCAAGATCAGTTTAGCTGTAGCACTAGAGCCGTTCCTTTACACTGCATCTGATTTAAAATTGAACGGTTTAAAAATGTGGAGGAAAATAGTTCGATGGCTTAAGCGGCTCAAGTCTAATGTTGCCAGGGCGAAAGCTGCGCCTGCCAGAGCAAAGGTCTCCCGAAGGAAGCGTACTGTCGGAACCATTGCTAGAATCGTTAAAAATTGTATGTTGTCGCCCAGTTACAGGTTGGGTCTACAAACCCGTTTCAGACTGTCATGAACCAAATTTTTAAACCACTTGAATAAATGGCACATTTTTAATGATTCTTTGGATATTTTCTTGAAATACGATAATAAATAAATTACGTTGCAAAACTCAAAAATTTCAGTTTTAGAGTTATTTCGAATTTTCTTATTTTTTCAGCTTCCAAATTCATTGACTTATGATTGTGTATATCTAGACATAGGCAAACTCAAATGAGCTCGGGAGCTACTGGCTGGACACTCCTGCTCTAAAAAATGGAAGCTATGTACGATTGGCATAACCTAAAAAACGCATCTTTCGAGCTAATGATGCAAAAATAATCAGCGTATTCTAATATTCAGTCAAAGTTTCATCTTCATATCGAAAACTCTAAACGCGATTATCTCGAAACACCATTTTTGAGTTATATATAATACTATAAATGATCTCTATGGCATCCTTTGTATCTGCCATTGATGTTTGTGAGATGCTAAATTTTCTGTGCATCACTTTAATTAATTTATTAACTGCTGGTAACGTTTTCCTGTCTAGATAATTAGTCATTATTTGTCTAGACTAGAAAAAAATGTAGACTAGAGATAAATGGTGTGCGATGTCCTAGCTTAAAAAAGGAATGCAACAAGCAGATAGACAGGTAGACAGAGAGGCAATAAATATTGAATTAAGAAAGTTAATTATGGTAATAAAGCTTATGAGGACCTCCTTAATCACCCACTGTACCTGACTGCAACAGTGTCAGGATTAGTTAAGCGTTTGCTAAGTAGGTAGATTTCTATTCGCTTGGTTGTTGGTATAAATACAACTATAGACTCTCGACCAAGATCAGTTTAGCTTTAACTCTTGAGCAGATCGCTTGATTAAAAGTGAACTATAGCAAAATGTGGAGGAATATAGTTCAATGGTTCACCACGGACGTTGCTACTGGAAAGGTGGCCAAAACGGAAGCGGAAATTTACGAAGAAAAACTGTTAAAATGGAGCATACAGGAGGAGGATGTATTATACAACATTCACTACAACGTGGATGGAAGTATTACTTTTGAGCTAACTAGCGAGTTTGCTGCGTCGCCCAACTGTATCCCCGAGGTTACGAAGACGATTCAACGCAAAGCGAAATCCAGGGCGAAAATTTACATCAAAATCTACAATAAACCGTGGCGACTAGAGACCTTTTTGTCGTTTCGTGTATTTCGGGACCCTGCCACGGATACTGTATACTACACCATACTCCCAACGTACTGGAACTTGTACGCAGTCAAGTTGCGCTGATCAATTGTATATTAATATATACCATATCTATATATTTATAAATTGCAATTAAATAATTTGGTTGGAGTTTTATACAATAAGTCGTAGGACCTTGTTGTTAGTAACTCATACTAAATGGTTATTATATAATATACGTAATTTAATAATAAAATAATAAATAATAAAAAGTAATACACTTGGTTACATATTTGAATTTATAATTTTTATTTAAAAATTGAAATAGAAGTCTTTTTTTTTTATTTGTACTATAATAAAAATAGAAAAAAGTTTAATTTTTGATTTTTATAATAAAAATAGAAAATAAATCTTATCTTATAAGTCCTATTTTTGATTTTTATAATAAAAATTGAAATTTACTTTTATTTTTGATTTTTATATTACAAATATAATAAAAATAATATAATATAATAAAAATTTAAAATAAGTCTTATTTTTGATTTTTATAATAAAAATAGAAAATGTCTTATTTTTGATTATAATAAAAATAGAAAATAAATCTTATCTTATAAGTTATATTTTTGATTTTTATAATATAATTTAAAAATTACTTTTATTTTTGATTTTTATAATACAAATAGAAAATAAGTCATATTTTTAATTATTATAATAAAAATAGAGAATAAGTATAATTTTTAAATTTTTATAATAAAAATAGAAGTCTTATTTTACAATTTTTATAAAAGTGGCCCAACTAAATATCAATGAACTATAAAAAAAATAACTTTTATTTTTGATTTTTATTGACCGTTTTCGGTAGTTTTTGAAAAGCTTCATTATTGAAATTGATTGAGAATATTTCTGGACCAGCTATACATAAAAATTGATAAGAGATACAACTACTTTTTTTTAACTATTTGCGAAAACTAGAGTGTGTCGTTCAGTTTCTAAAATCATGTAGACGAGGTTCTCCCTTCACATATACTATAGTCCCTCCCAGTCTATCCACATGTCTTTAAAACCTAAAATCTAAAAGTTTAGTTACTGGGTGTACTATTTATTAAAAAATTGTAAAATTTTGTACTTATTATTAATTTATCAGGCCTGTTCTCAAAACCGAATCTAAACGAAAAGTAAACCGAACGCAAACCGAATCGTTTTCGAATGAAATGGCACGACGTTTACTTTTCGAAATTAAGTTCGAAACCGCTTCGATAATAGCTGTTTTGAGAACAGGCCTGTATGTATGTATATTTATTTATGCTCCATCGATGTGCTGGCCCAGCTCGGCGAGCAGCGTCTGCCAGCTGAATCCCAAGCGGCCTTCGGTCAGCTGCAGCTTGCAGTGCTTGGGTATGAGCTGGAAGAGGCGCTTGAAGGGCGCATAGCGTTCCAGGCAGCTCGCATCCCCAAGCAAGATCAGCTTGTGCTTGGCACGCGTAATGGCAACGGTGAGACGCCGCTGATCCTCCAGAATCTCAGCCTCCCGCGACCGTTCCATGTCCTGAGCGGCGACGTCGGCGCCGCCCGTTTTCGTGCAGCTGTAGATGATGACATTCTTGTCGCGGCCCTGGTACTGATCCACCGTGTTGAACTCGACATCGCCCCGGAGCCCAGTGCCCAGCTTGCGCAGCAGCTCCACCTGGGCCCGATAGGGCGCAATGACGCCGATGCGTGCCGCCTCGTAGCCGGCGCCCAGCAATGCGCGCAGCAAGTAGAGGACAACGGAGGCTTCACAGCAGTTCGTGTACTTGGGTGGACGGCGTGCACGTGGCAACTTTGGCTGGGCCTCCGAGTCCCCGAAGTGCTGCTCGATGGTTGCGGCCAAGTGCGTGGAGTGCGCCGCATAGTCCAGGCAGCGCTGCGAGCAATCGGCCGTGTCCAGCAGCACGACCGCCTGGTCCAGATGCGTTTGCAGAGCGCGCTGGGCCCAGCTGGAGGCGCCGCTCAAGGGCTCCAGCTGCAGCCGGGCCTGCTCCACCTGCGCGTCGGCGCACTGCAGCGCCTGGCCATAGGTCAGCCGGTTGGCCAGCCGCGTAATCGCTCTGTTCATGCGGTACTGCAGGCTGAGCACGGCAGTGCTCTCCTTGGTGTCCAGGCGCTGGAACAGCGTCTCGTCGGCGCCGCGCAGACGCGCCTCGTGGCTGCGCAGCAGGGGCGGCAGCTGCTCCGGGTCGCCAACGAGGATGAACTTGCGGCAGTGGCCAAGCGCACGCAGCACCGTCGGCTGCAGCACCTGCGTGGCCTCGTCCACAATGCAGTAGTCGAACTGGCGCTGCTGGAACAGCGCGTGGCCAGCGCCCAGGCAGGTGACGCCCACAATGCTGGGCCTGCCCAGAGCCGCCGTTAGCTGCTCCACTGTCTCGCAGCCGGCCGTCAGCCGCGCCTCGCTGATCCCCAGCAGCTGCGGGTGTATTCGGGCACTGCTGCCCAGGCGCAGCAGCGGCAGCTCGTGCGGCAGCAGGCGCAGCAGCAGATTGTCCACGGCCGAGTGCGTGTGGGCCGTGATGAGGACGCTCTGCCCCAGCAGATGCAGCAGCCGCACAATCACCACCAGCGTCTGCGTCTTGCCCGTGCCGGGCAGGCCCTTGATCAACAGGTGCGTGTCGATGGTCAGGGCGCGCACGGCGGCCATCTTCTGCACCTTGTTCAGCGAGCTCAACATGGCGACGGCATCGCTGCTGGCCACGATGCGAGGCAGCAGCTTGCTCTGCGTGGGCGGTGTGCGGCCCACCACGATCGAGCGCAGCTGGGCCGAGCGCTCGCTGGGCGCGAGCAGCAGCGCCAGATTGGTGTAGTTGAAGCTGACGAGGCTCTGCGACTCGTGCTTGTCCACCAGGAAGGTCTCGTGCGCATAGCGCTGGGCCAGGTCGCGCTCCAGCTGCAGGCGGAGGCTGCGCGGCGCCAGCGCGCTGATGTAGCCGGCGGCAATGGCCAGGCGCGAGCTGCAGCTCACTATGACGTACTCGCCCACCTCGAACTGAAAGGCATGGAGGCATTGAGAAAAGGTTTCGCCAGTTGAGGCCACAACCTACCCCGCTGAGCGTCAAGTTGAGGTCGCCATCCGCCAGCGCTGTCAGCTGAAGCTGCTGCTCATAGCGGCCGTCCTTGAGGCTCGTCTGCTGTGGCTGCAGCAGCTGCAGCTGGCCAATGGCGCGTCCCTGCTGCTGCCGCCGCTCGGGCGTCTCCGTCCACAGCGCACGCAGCTGGTGCGACTTGCGCGCCTGCTGCTCCTCCAGCGCCAGCAGGCCGACCCAGTGCAGCAGGTACTCGTGATCTGGCTGGCCGAGATGCTGCAGCACTTGGGGCATGAGGCGGCGCAGCGGGTGCGACTCGCTCAGCTGCAGGTGGGCGTCGGTGCTGGCGAAGCTGCAGCAGACGGTGGCATACGCGCAGTTGCCACAGGCGCTGTGGTGCGCGATGGGCTCGGGCAGCTGCAGCGGCTGCAGCAGCTTGTCGGGCTGCTGGGGCAGGGCGAGCGGCTGACCCGCCGCTGGCAGCTGCACATCCCTGGTCAGGTAGTGGGCCAGATCGTTGCGCAGCAGCACCAGGTCCCGCTGCTCGTTGCGGCCCGAGCACACCTCGCGCACGATGCCCTCGCGCAGGTAGAGCAGCAGGCCGCTGCGCGTCTCCTGGCCCAGGACCGAGTGCATCAGCTGGTAGAGCAGCAGCTGGCCCTTGTGCTCGACCGAGAAGCTGGCACGCCCGGTCTTCAGCTCCAGCGGAATGGGCTGGCTGTGCTGGCGCACGCGCACCGACACATCCACCTTGCCCTTGAGGCCCAGCTGCGGCACCCACAGGTTCTCCTCAATGTCCTCAATGTGCTCGATGCGATCGCGATACGTTTCGGGCAGCTGCACCGCCGGCTGCTTGCCCTCCACGTACTGCGCGATGAAGGCCACAATGGGCCCCACGAACTGCTGCAACTGCTGCTCGATCTCGGCGCGGCTGAGGCTGCTGCCGTAGAGCATCTGAGCCAGAGGCGCACTTTGCAGTATGTGCTGCAGCTCCTGCTGCACCTGCGAGTGACTGCGGAGCTTCTGGGCGAGCACTCTTTGCAGCAGCTCGTGCACCAGCGTGCCTATGACCATCTGTAAAGTGCTCATATTAGCAAGGGCGGGGAACTATTTCAACGTACTTACCACAGTGCTGGTGGCATCTACGCCACGAAAGCGATCTTGGAGCACGGCCCTGCGGCGGCAGAACAGCGAGCCGGTTACCGTGGTGCTCGAAATAAGCATATCTGGATGTAGCACACAGTAGCCGTGCTCCTTGTTGACCACATGGCTCGAGATCTCCGGCTGCCACAGCGCCTGGATCGATAGAAGGTCGCCCGGCTGCACTGGCAAATGGTTCCAAGGCGACTGCAGATGGCAAGTGCCCGTGGCAGTGGGCAGGTTGTTGTCGCTGCATAGGTCCAGCTTCAGATCCTGTGTCTTGGGCAGACGTTCCACGGCCTGCACCACACAGCGCTGCCAGCAGCTGAGATCCAGCTTCTTGTCCTCAAGAGCACTCAAATCGAAGTCATCGGCAAACAAGAACTCATAGTTCTCCAGCTCGTTGGACTCGTCGAGGTTCAGCTGCTTTTTGTACTTTTTGCTGTTGTCGGGCACATTATCCGCTTTGCTAGGCGACAGCACTCGTTTGGCTGACTGCATTTCTGCTTTTTTCAACTCATTTATATTAATTTGCCGCCATTTCGCGAGCCAGTGTGCCCTCACTTTATAAAAATACTAAGAGGCTGAGCGACAGCACGAAAGCTGAATGCTATGAAACTATCCGCTCTTTAGAAGTTGCCAGATCGGCAAAAACAAGAAGATTCAATACAGGCGGGCAAATTCAAATTCCGAAAACTGTGAATTTGCCTTAAATGCTGTTGTTAATTAAGTTTTAATTAATTAATTTGATTATTTCATATCAATTGTTTTGCTAAAAGGGACGGCAGAGTATCTTATATTTGGCACGCCTGGATTCTTCCTTCCCTTCGACTTTTTTCTTTGTTTTGTTGGCTGCAAAATTTGTAACTGGGCAAATTGAAGTCAAAAGTTTGGCGCTCGAGCGCTGCATGCAAGTCACATACAAAACGCGAGCTGCCGCTTTCGGTGCAGGGCTGCTGGGCACGAGCATCAGCTCCCCTCCCCACTGCCGGCCCTCAAGTAATATGGCTGGTCAGCTAACGCTAACGAGCAATCGAGTGACGTGTGGCGCAGTCGACTCGCAATAAGGGCCAGCCACAGAATCGCATTGCTGGGCTGCCTTTGGGGCGAGTTGAAGGCGACAATGATGCGGCATTGGATTTGAATCGTGCGCTCTCTGCTTGCCGGCGTACGCAGCGTATGAGCAATGTGGCAGAGGCGTTGAAGCGTTTTGCCTTTTGCCTCTTGTCGTTTGCCGTTTGCTGGCAAATTGAATATCTTGGCCAGTCATTCTGCCGGCGCAATGTTATTAATTATAATTATAAGAGACATAAAGCATACGACATGTTGCATGGCGCCAGAGACCCAAATCCCGCGACTTGTGTATGTGTGTGTGTGTGTGTGTGCTAGTGTGTGCGAGTGTGTTTGCGCGCCACTTGAAGCTGCCGCCAGCAGCTGCAACAAACGTCAACAACTACTACTTGAGCCTGGCTGCTGTTGTTGCTGTTGTTGCAGCTGTTGCAGCTGTTGCTTTTGCTGCTTTTCAATTACTTGCACTTCTTCTTCTCGGCAGCCGCCGCTCTTCGTGCTCCACCCATTTGTTGTTGTTTGCATTTTCTTTTTGATTCAAGTGCTTGTCAACAACTTCATTATCGCATGCGGCGCTGTGCAGCATCATCATGAGCCCACAGCCCCCCGCAACCCCCGGAGCCGCCCGCAGCCCACTCTGCCGCCCACTAGACACAAGCAAATTTAAATCAATTAAGTAATCTTATTGCCGTTGCTGTAGCTGCGCTGCTCCTTTTGCCGTTGCCTGCTTTTAGGCGCAAGCATTATGTCAGTCGCATGTGTGAGTGTGTGTGTGTGTGCGTCTGCTTCGGCTGGCAAACTTTTGCAGTGTTGCATATTTCGTACAGATTAATTAAATTGGTGGCATGCAGCTGCCGCTGGCTGTGGGGGGCGTGCCTCTGAGGCCCTTGACGCGCCCTCGTTAAGTATTTTTGGCAATCGAGTTAGGGATGAAAGCATTATTAAATGTTTTGTATCATTTAATGGCCAAACTATTTAGCAAACAAGTTACACAAGCAGGCACGCAGATTTCATGTCCTTGTTGTCGATAATCCAGAGAGATAATCAGAGCTGCAACTTCATTTGTTGGTACCAATAGCAAGGGATGCCTATTGGGGCCTTGAATCTATCTATTACTTCATTTAAAGTTTTTATCAAATTTGCCTCAATTTTCTTCCAATAGCTGCATTTTCTTATAGCTTAATATTTAATTTTTTAAGCTTTATCAATTTACTTAAATTAATTTTTTAGGCCTGAATACATAAAAACAAATAAAAAGGATCACAGAGTCGAATTTTTAGTTTCTCGAATGCAGTAAATGATGTCGATAAAATAAATAATAAAAATAATAATAAAATTATTAATAATAATAATAAGAACAATAAAAATATAATAAGTTTAGTTTTTTTTTAGGTTTATCAATTTATTTGAATTTAAATTAATTTTTAGGCCTGAATACATAAGAACCAATAAAAAAGGAATGCAGTAAATGATATGAATAAAATAAATAATAATAATAATAAGAACAATAAAAATAAGAATAAGTTTATTGTTTTTAGGTTTATTAATTTATTTGAATTTAAATTAATTTTAAAATCAAATAAAAAAAAGGAACACAGAGACAACTCCAAATTTAATTTTTAGTTTCTCGAATGCAGTAAATGATGTGAATAAAATAAATAATAAAAATAATAATAAAAATAATAATAAATTTAATAATAATAATAAGAACAATAAAAATATAAATAAGTTTAGTTTTTTAAGGTTTATTAATTTATTTGAATTTAAATTAATTTTAAAATCAAATAAAAAAAAGGAACACAGAGACAACTCCAAATTTAATTTTTAGTTTCTCGAATGCAGTAAGTGATGTGAATAAAATAAATAATAAAAATAATAATAAAATTAATAATAATAATAAGAACAATAAAAATATAAATAGGTTTAGTTTTTTACGGTTTATTAATTTATTTGAATTTAAATTAATTTTTTAAATAAAATATGGACCACAGATTCAATTCAAAATAAAATTTTTAGTTTCTTAAAAATAGTAATAAGAACACTAAAAATAAAAATAAATAATAATAAATGATATTTCATTTATTTGTAATTAAATGTGGAAATAAGCAGAAGCGATTCTAAAATTTCTTCATGAACTCCAATATCCTGCCGTTAACAGCCGAAGAGAAAGGCCAAAAAGCTGACTTTCCCCTACTATCTAACTTACAGGGACATCTGTTAAGGAGCCACAACAGCGGCCGCTAACAGCACAGTGCTCTTTACTGTTAGCTTGCAGCGTTTGTGCTAAGAGAGCTTTCTACTATGAGAAAAGATTCCTTGGCCAGCTTGGAGAAATATGTTGAGCAGAAATATGTTAGCAGATAGCAGCTGATATTTACTAAACTTGAATTAAAATGATTAAGAAAAATATTAATTCTTAATTAAGAGTAACAAATTGAGGAGATGCATCTGTGAGATACTTTTGTGGTTAGCAACAGTTTCTGTAGATGCTGCTTCATCAACGCAGAGGCTAATTGCATCGCCTCTTAATTGCTGTCCGGTATCCATCCCTTCCATAATTACATGCCACATAATCCTTGCAATGGCAGTGCTACCACATTACATTGTCCTTCATGCAGAAGGCAACTCACAGGGGCGCCAATTGTCTCGCCTTTGGCGTTTGTCACCAATTAAATATTTGCACTTCACGTCACATTTTACACCATTCAAGTGCGGGCTAGAAGGCCTCCTGGGCCTGGCACAAAGCCCAGCTAAGCAGGACAAAGGACAAAAAATGCTTACATACGGTATACCACAATCCTTGGCCAACTTTTCAATGTTTAGGGTAATCCTTTTATTCAAAAGCAACTACTTACGAAGTCGGTCGAGCGTAATACGTATTGATGCAGCTTTAATTTAATACTATATTCAAGATTTGACTTCTCGAGCAATTTTCCTTCTTTTCAACTTTTTTATTAATATTATTTTTTTTTTATAGATAATTAAAATGTATCGCTTAAACACATACATAGAAAAGAAAGCAAAACG
Source organism: Dichaetophora lindae (assembly GCA_037075225.1). NCBI lineage: Eukaryota > Metazoa > Arthropoda > Insecta > Diptera > Drosophilidae > Dichaetophora > Dichaetophora lindae. Next base: position 12,145 of record JBAMCN010000044.1, read on the forward strand.
TGAAAAACAGTATAATGCTTAAAATTAATATTATTTTTAAGTGGTATTTTGTGATTAGAGGCTATAACGGTAGCCTTATTTGTGATAATATATATTTTAATACTTATTACAGATATATTTAAATACGTTAAGTTGTTTATTAAATTGAATTTCAATATTAACAGAATATATTGAAATAAGTTTTCCATTAATAAAAATAATTCACTTAAATACTAAATTATACATTTTTTAATGACTTTTGATTTACAAACTATCTTATTTAAATTTAATTTAATTTAATTATTTAATATTTTTAACATTTTTTAATAACCATCCAATTTAAATTTACCTTCATCAAGCTTAATTGCATTTTAAACTAATTATTTAAAGAAATAACATTTTTATCAATGAAATATTAATATATTTAAATACTAAATTATATATTTTTTAATGACTTTTGATTTTAAAAAGCCGTATGATTAATTTACAAACTATCCAATTTCAATTTAACATCATAAAGCTTAACTGCATTTTAAACTAATTATTTAATTATTAAGTAATTATTTTATTATTTATTTATTTATTTACTCATGAAATTTATTGAGTTATGATATCCCTACAAATATTCTTTTAATATATTAAAATAGTAATATAATTTTCTTTTGAATTTGAAAAGCATAATTATTGAAGGTAAGAATATTAATAGGCAACATATTTATTTAAAATGTGATATGAAAAATAAATTTAAAAATCCATAATTAAATAAGATTAATATTATTTTTAATTCTTAAACTATTAAATTTTTTCTTAAATTATATAATTATATTTAAATAGAATAATAATGTTGCAAAATTCATTTAAATATATTCAAACTGAAGTACATAAATACTTAATTATAAATATTTTAATAAAAAGTATTAATATTAATTGTCAAGCTATATAAAATTATTTGTGCGACTTTTCAGCTCAAGAATAACGTGCAGCTTGAAGATCTTGTCCATGAATAATTTTCGTTGATTTATCTCTGTTTACGTGGACATTTTTATTGGCATGAGCGGAGCCAAGTGATGGCAGCTAAAAATAACAAGTTGCAGCTGCCAGTGGGGCATTATCCTTGCTTCCTTTCTTTCTTCCACCTCTTATGTGTGGAGCACATTTGGAGGCTGTTGTTAACGGGCTTGGCACGCTGAGTTGCATTTTTGTGTT
>JBAMCN010000046.1:0-11558 GCA_037075225.1 Dichaetophora lindae
TTCGACTTTTCCTTGAATTTTAAAGTCATAATTTAAAAAAAAATTCAAAACAAAAATCAATATTTTTGATATCGAATATTTCCGAAACGACAGATTGATTGATATTTGGGTAATTTTAGTGATAAGTAATGATCGATTTTCGCCATCTGGGGTCCTAACTCTATATTGTATATATGTTGTTGCACTGTGTAAAAATAGATCAAAAATCTTAAAGCAACTGAATATTTCGAATTCTCGACTCTCCTTAGCTCTTTAAAATCTTTGTTAACAAAATTTAAGCCTGAATAAGCTAATTAGCTTTTTTAAGGTTTACGAAAGTCATTTTTTTACACTTTTAAGCAAATTAATACATGTATTGATCCTTCACAGTACTCGAATGCTTACCAACACTTTTCCTAAATTGGTCTCCTCTCGAGTTACATGGTCGGATTTCGTTCGGGATCTGAGTCGCACCTGTTTGCCAATTCGGAATGAGGTTATGAACCCAACTGTCATTACTCAACGTCATTGCGCCAGTCAATAACCACTACATTGCACTGTAGTAAAACAAAAAAGCAATAACAAAAGCAACGGCAACGAGAAGAACGTTGGCAAACGCATTTGGCCACCTTTTATCCGGTTTTTCTTCATTGTCCCGTCCGTTGCCTCTGGCGGCGAGGCTTTTCTTTTTGTGGCCACCAAAGAACTCGTTGCACACCCAAAGCCATAGCAATAGCCGGTGCCGCAGTCAGGCCAAGTGGCCAAGTGGCCATGTGGCCATGTGGCTTGGTGGGCTGGGGCAGCAACTCTGAAGCCAGAGCTGGAGCTGAAACTGGAGATTGATGTTCGCTGCCTCTGACATTTGTTTCGCGCCTGCGCTCGCTTACCACTTGTTGTTTCACTCGCACTCAACAGTTGCCTACGAACCGGTTTCTTGTCCACATTTTTCGCCGTGTGACTTGAGCGGTTTTTAGCATTCAAATATACGTTTGAGCCGACGATGCATGGCACCCCCGGCTGCAATTCCATCTCCGCCATCAAATCCATCTACAAGCCGCTCTGTGTTGCTAGGTTTTCTACCAGCTTAAGATTTGCACAGTTCGATCTTGTAAACAAATTCTTTGCTTGCACAAATATTTTAATTATTCAACTAGTGTCCTCCCAAAATATGAAATTAACTGTACAGCTTAAGGCACAGTTGATTCTCGAAAAGCTGAACGATTATGATAACTTGAATGATTAAAATCTATCACAGCACTTAGGTAAAAGCTTTATAGTTTCGAAATTTTTAATTCAAGGATTCATACAATGAATGATAAAAATGTTTATTTAATATAAATATAGTGGAGCATCGCCAGCAACAGCACTTGTACTCATACACTCGTAACAATAACACTGTCGGGCTGGCCTCTTGCTCGGCGCTCCTCAGGCAGAGGCAGGGGCAGTAAATTCAACAGGTTAATTCGCGCGCGTTTTTTGGCGAAGTGCGTTAGGGGAAAAGCCTGGACACAAAAGCCAGTGAGCTGCTATAGTGAGGACGGGGACGGGGACAGGAGCAGGGCGGGCAGCTGGCAGCATTGGCTGGTGGGCGAAATGAGAAAAAATATCGGCCTTAAAAGGCAGCAGCGAAAAAGCTTTTTGAAACACATGCAACCTCGCGCATGAAGGAGGAAGCATTGAAATGTCCAGTGGAACAATGAACGGCTGTTGCCAAGCGACCAAATTGGCAACACGTTGAGGCCGACGCTGCTTGCGACCAGTTATGAGGGACAAGGAGGGGGCGGCTGTGCATTGCACATGAAGGTGTCATTTGTTGGAAACATGCATTTTCCGACTTGGCTACAAATCGCGGCGACAGCGACGGCAACTGCCCATGCCACTGCCATCGCTGACGTCGACTGAGCTGCTTAAAGTGGACTCAGCCATCTAATCGCTGTTATATCCAATCCACTAGTAGGTTACTGCACAGGGGTATTATTTATATAGTATATTAAATCCTGAGCAAATCGTAGAATCACAATTGGGTATCACCAATAAATTCTATTCCAGCCGATAATTTGGATTTCTTCTCCATTCAATTCGTCCCACTGTGCATGGGTGGGAACATGTTACTGGGTTACCTGCTGGTTGAGCTGCGCTATGTACTGGCCGGTCCAGGCAAACATGGGTCTTGCAAATTAAACTCACATGTCATTGTCGCTCTCTTTCTATCTCTCTGTTGCTCTTCCTTCGAATAAATAGTACTATATAGTAGTATAGCATAGTAGATATATTTCTTTGTGCCTCTCGCTGGGTTTCTTGGTCACTCCCGGTCTAAAGTTGCTCCACGCCATGTGCCAAGTAGTGGGGCTTGCTGCGAGCCGGCACCATTTTCCAAACACGTTTTGATTTTGTATGGCAATTGTTTTGATTTTGCACTGCCCTTTCCTGTTGCCTGTGGCTGTCGCTGTTCACTGTCCGCTTTGTTGGCCAATCTGCTGTCAAACGTTTTTTTTTTTTCATTTCTTGCGGCTTTTGTGTTGCGTTTTGTTCAATTCTGACACATTTAAACAATTTATGAGGCGAGCGCCCCACCGCTACCCGATGCACCGTACAACAACACAGCTTTGACAACTAAATTCAAAGCAATTCATACATCAACTGGTGGCCTAGCCCTGTGCACGCCTCCCCCTCCTTCAGCTCTTGCTGCTGCCCCACTAGTCGCACCTGTTTCAGAAGTGCGTGTGTCAAAGTGCGGGGGCATGCACGAGGTGACATTTGCAGCTGCACCTGTGCGTATGTGTGTGTGTGTGTGTGTGTGTGCGTGTGTGTGTGTGTGTGTGTGTGTGTGTGTGTGCGTGTGTGTGCATACCGGCTAAAACAGTATCCGTGGTTCGTGTCTATTCCTATGGCAGTTGTCAGCTGCGGCTTTGATAATTTCATCTTGGCCCACAGGCCGTTGTAACAATTCAATTGAAGCACAATCCTCTTTAATGCTTACCCAAGCCGTTACAGGGCTTAATTCAGGAGGATATGAATATAACATAGTTCCTCAAGTCCCCCGTTACGAAACCCATACCGGATATATGGCATATCCGAAAATCTATTCATTAACACCCGACTTTTTTAATTAACTGCCATTTTCGTTGTAATCGATTCACTTTCAAAATGCTGTTGCAATACGCATTGAATTCAGCGCCCAAAAATGCTTCGGTAACATATTAAAAATTAAGAAATTATTAAAAATTAAGAATACCTTGTAGAACTGTGTGTAATTTATACATATGAGAATAAATAATTTAAAAGCTTGTCACAGGCACGGCAGTTGCTGAGTTTGCTTTAGATTTAGATAATGGAAATTTTAAGCAAACTCGCGACCGACCGTTTTTGCACTGATTTAGATTTAGATGATCAGAACAGCTGACCGTAGAAAAATATATTAATTTCTTTAGCGAAAGAAAGCGGAAAGTCAATACTCAGAGACAATTATTTTAGTGCAGACTGATTCATTTTGGAGTGGTCGCATCATGATAAAGATGAAATGCTGTAAATATGTGTTCAAGTGTGAGAACGGTCAGTCTAAAATTATATTTAAACGAGCAAAACCAGGTGTTTCTTTAAAATCAAAAAGTGTTGCCACCAATCTCAAAAATGATGGTGGCAACCTTGACCACTTTGTATGGAAGAGCTGACTTATAATCTAAATCTGAAGCGAACTCAGGAACTGCTGTATTGAGAGATACTTTTGATATTTATTCACATGACGTGAAACCATTTCACAACATACAACAGTATCTCAATATTTCTGTAGCAAAAGGGCCTAAGCTAATCTTTGGTATTCTAGTAAGATTACACCCGAAAGTAATCAAATCGCATTCAAGGTAAGAGAGAAAAGAATGAAACTTTTTATATGATCGGCATAATTGTAAATTCATAATTCGTTCTGGCTGACAAGTTAGCCGATCAGTCGATCGTACGACCATCTCTATGATGGACTTCATTCTTCAGTGCGCAGAAGCGGACCCTGAGAAGCAGTTGATCAGCCGGATGACCAATAATATCAATGTGGAGTCGTCAGCAGGAATTGAATCAAAGTGGTAGATGCCATCTAGACGACCGAACGAAAGCAATTTTAAATAAATATTTGCCGCCAATGGAGCGATCGGGCCAGTCTTCAAGACCCGTGGAGAGAGTCTCTCAAATCATGAAACTCGGTCTGTTGACTATTGGAAATAGCCGACGCAGCAACTGTCATCGCACAAATGATTTGTATTTTTGTTTGGGTTATTTATGTTTCATAAATTATCGGATATATTTATACGATTTTAGACTGACTCTCGTTGCTGATGTGCGTGTGAATGTTTGTGTGCGCGCGTGTATGCGTGTATGGTTGTGTGTGCAGCAGTTGCTGCTGATGCTTGCCGATCAAGATTTTATTTAAATGGAACTCATCAACGCTCATTTGGGTTTGCGTCGTTTCCCCCACAGTCGTCTCTCCGCGTCCAACTCTTGTCTTGGACAGGCAATGATGAAGCTCTCTTGTCGCTTGCCTTTTGCCTCTGTTCGTCGGCATCGGTTTTAGGTTCAGAGCTTTAATTATAGAGGTCGCCTCAGACCCAAGCCCCCGTCTCCACTCCCCGCTCCCACTCCGCACTCGTAAAGCCGGCGGCCCCTGATGATGCCTTAATGTCAACTTTGTCGACGGCGATTGCTGCTGTTTTTGGTTTTCCACACGAATCGTCTTTAATTAATGGATTTCAACGTATTAAACTCATTAGTTTGCTTTCGTAGCATAACTTTAATTAATCACTCAAAATCCACGCATCCAAGCACAAAGCACTCTTCAGCGCCTCTCAGCACTGCTCCCCGCCACCACTCACTCCTGTCCTGCACGACATTGATTAGAGATTGGTTTGGTTGGATGGTAAGGTTTATCTGCTGCCTTTGCATACTAATCCAGCTGAAGCAACCGCTCATACTACATATGTATATGTACATATGTCCATACATACAAGCATGCAAATAATATCCAAATTTAAATACGCTCGAGAGACGCATTAAAAATACAGCGAGCTGTATGGGATCTACAGTTCGTTACTCAATTGGTTTTTAATTTCAAAGTAAAATAAATCAAAATTATGCAAACCTCAAAAAACTGTGCAAGATAACATTCGCCAGTGCGCCGCCATTCGATGTGATATATTAAACTCAAAACGAATATTTCATCATTAAAAAGCATCAGGTAAATATGAGAATTTAAAAAATAAATATCGCAGTCATAAAATTTAAAAGAGCACATATAGCGAGTGTACGTATGTATGTGTATATACAAAACTAAATACAAAATTCAAAAATGTTGAAAATGGAAACTAGTTTAACAGGTAAACTCAACGAACGGGACCCAAGTCGATGAGGCTCAGATTCGATGAGATGCGAACAGATTCGTCGTCGCCGCCGCCGTTGAGGTCGCCATCATCGTCATCGTAATTGCCGGCCCGTTCTCACCTGGCTGGATGCCGGAGCCCTGCTCTGATCGTGATACGGCGTCTCTCTCTGGTTCGTATGATAAATAACAAATCAAATGCTAAAATGTCGGTAATGTATGTGGCATGTCAGAGGCTCTGTTTATTTATGGCCTGGATCAATAAGAATAACGCCCCAATCAGTGACTATAAATTAACGCAAAGACAAAAAACAACTTCAAAAATGTCGACGGCTGGAAATACTCATCGTCATGTTGTTGTTAGTGTTGTACATTTCATCGCTGATGCTCTCAGCTCGATTTAACGGACATACACACAGGCATACATATTTGGGATGGGATTAAATATGCTTGAAAGTGGTTAAGGAAATATTGCTGACTTGGGGTCTCAACGTTTTCAATTGTGTGTAAAATTACTGATAAAAAAACCATAACCATAAAAAAGTAGAATCACATATTATTAATTTTATTTTTAGCCTAATAAAAAGTTGGTTTTTCGGTTCACATTCTTTATAAGTAGAAGAATACTAGTATTATATTATTATTATTATTTTAATTTTTATTTTAATCTATATTTTCATAGAACTATTATTATTATTGTTCTTATTATTATCTCAAGACTTTATCTTTTTATTTAATTAAATCTTGTAGGGCTCATACAAACATATATTAAATTCTTTAGCTCCAAGCTACAAACTTTTTCCTCGAGTACAGTGTTAATTTGACTGCATTTTCGAGATGATTAGTCTAGCCCTCCTCATCAGCTGGCCTTATGTAGTGAGTAAATTGTTTGCTGCGGTCGTAGCCTCCGTTCCGCCTACAAATCAAGTGTGAAATATATTCAAATCGCACCGGGGGCGATAATAAAATAGCAGCAAATGCAGCGGGAAACCGGCAAAAACCAAATGAAAAGTAGTAAAAATACGAAAATGAAGATGTAAATTATGCCAATTGTGAAGTTTTGACCGGTCAAAGCAACAGAAACAACAATATCAATAAGAACGAGAGAAATAGGAATATAGGAAGTTGCTTGCCGCAGCCAGTCCAGAAGCAGGGAATGCTATCAATCTACAGGTTGTGTCTAACCTGTGGCCAGAAAGAGAAAGAGCGAGAGAGAGAGAGCACCATTGAGAGGGGTGTAGCCAAATGCATGCCAGTTGTTTCGGAAACACCCTCTGCGTTCAATGATTGATTGCTCATCATTTTTCATTCTTAATGAAAATGCACCCCGCTGGCAAGTCTGGCGCGTTCTTGCGCTTTGGCCCGGTTTGCTACTCGTTGGTTGGTTGCTTGTTTCCTTGGTTGTTCGCGCCAAGTACATTGAGAGAAAATGTCTGTACGTTTGTCAGTTCGTTCGGTTGACTCTGGCGCACACCTGAGCCAGCGCATTGCCTGACAGACAGAAGGTGCAGAAGTTGCGATTATCGCGCATCTGCCGAGCGAAAGAAACGGCGCTGGCCATGCAAAAAATAAAGTTGGCTAAATTCCACCTTGCTTACGGGCATAAAAATGGCTGCCAGCTGTGAGGTCTTTGGGGGCGATGGCGGCCATACCATGGCCAGCTGTCTTGCCACCAGCCTTTCTACCTAGTGCCTAGTGCTTACCTGAATGCCAGTCAACTGTCAACTGTGCCGTGCCCGTGTCATGCTATACATCATCTGCTGGCAGTTATTAACCTTTGTCTCATGGATTGTAAATAGTATGTGCTTGTAAGTGTGTCTGTGTCTCTCTGAGTGAGTGTATCTGCTAGATAAGCGAATGGGCAACTCTTTGCTGATTTAGTAGCTTGAGGTGGAGCAATAGCTGAAATTAAACAAACTCCCCACCAATGCAGCCTCAATGTACAATAAAATTGTTTCTGAGCTAATGTAAATATGTAACATAATTTTGTCAGCTTACAGATACATATTAAATCGCAATGCTTATCTCCGTTCCTCTATCCCTTAATCTACGCGTTACCCAATTTCGCAAATTTATGTTGTGCTGACAATGAAAGCCTTTTAGAAGTGATTAGTTTTGGAGTCATTCATTGAAATACCTATTCTATTTAACTAATATCTAATATTTTCTAAATATCAATAAGATATTAGTCACGTTGTATCACAACCAGAAAAAGCAGCTTACTTCGGCACACCAAAGCTTACATCTCCTCGCAGAGCAAAAGAAAACTTTTTCAATTAGTGGCACACCTTCAATTTAGTTAAAAATTGTAATTGTTCGAATATATGTGTACTGTAATTAGATATTAAGTACTTTAATTTGTTTCGATTTACTGTTTCACTATTTGTTTTCGTGGCTAGCTCAATAATTTATAAGTAACACATTGTACTTGTAGAACTAGGAAATCTCTTTAAATAAATTAAATTTAAATTAAATTTTCTGATCAAAACTAATTTTTTTGCCGATTGTTCCTATGGCAGCTATATAGTATGATACATTCATCCGATCTTGATAAGATGTATATGTATATATGTATATGTATATTACAATGTGATACGCATCTGTAACATTTGATTGAAAACAAAAAGTTTTTGTACAGTCATGTTTTGACCGACTGCTCGTTTAGCAGCTCTATGATATAGTTATCTGATATGAATGAAACTTGGCCAAAGCGTGTACATCATAATGTAATATGTAACTTTTAAATTGGGTTGAGATATCTCGAAAACCAAGAAAGTTCTCAACAAAAACTCCGATGGGTCTTATGGCAGCTGTATGATATAGTCATCCGATCCGGCCCGTTCTGACATATGTGCTGCGTGCAGCGAAAATAAGGATCTGTGCCAAGTTTCATCAAGATCGCTCAAAAACTAAGGGACTAGTTCGCATAGAAACAGACATGTCTAGATCGACTCGCCTGTCTATACTGATAATGCCAATATATACTTTATGGGGTTTGCCAAGCGTCCTTCAGTGCGTTACACATTTCGTTATAAAAGTTATTATATCCTCAACGAGGATATAAAAATCGATCACAAAAATGCAGGAACATCCTCGCCCGTTTTTAGAGAACGCAGCTCGACGGAGGCAGGTACGCGGCACAAAATACAAACTTTTATATTATCGCTCTTCTCATTTCGCACAACATTCATTAAATATGGGCCGTCCAATAACTCAGGAAACAACAATCATTACCTATCATCAGCCGTTAGCGCGACTGTCGCAAATTTCAAAATCAGAGCAAGGACGGTAGAGCTAAGTACGTTTTTAAGGGCAAAACTTTGGTGGAAGCGTTGAATGTCTTTAATTCAATTACTTTTCGGGTTAACGAATTTTTAAGTCCAAACTAAAAAATTTTCTGAGTTTATCTCCGATTTCAATTAAATAATATAAAAGGGATATTACTATATTTCGGATATTATTTAGGTTAGATGCAGGACCAAGTGACACCAGTGTCAGTGATAAATTTATGTACAAATGTTTACTGCGCTGTCTCTCAACAAATTACAAATATTTCGCTGAGCGTCGTCGTCGACAACGACAGTGTCGCAGAGGTCGACGTTGACGCCTGCGTGGCGGCCATTGCTTTTGATGTTGTTATTGTTGTTGCTCTTGCTGCTGTCGCTGTAACTGCTGCCAGCGCGCATCATCATTAATCATTTTTATTTGCACGCCGCCGCATTTGTTGGCATTTTCTGTTTGAAATGCGCCCTGTCAACCCGGGCAGTTGGGGTTGGCTGTTTGCTGGCTGGTGGGTGGTGGCCGGTGGCGCCTGAGTGCCACCCTTGTCAACGGCAAGCCGAAATTCCAGTAAGTTTGTCACATGCCTGACCAAGAGCGATGCCAGCCACCCATTAGCCCATCACCCATCAGCCATCGCCCCACCGTTCCAAACACCCACAAGGATACAGAAGCAGCAGCAAGCCCGGCAACCATCATCATCATCATCAGAGTAAACAACAAAACATGGACAGTAAATTGTAAACGTCATAATGTAGAGAGCGGGAGAGCACAACAAAAACAACAGGCAGCGAAATGTCGACGGCAACTGTATAAATTATTACATTGTGTACTCTTAGCGCACATAAAAATACATTAATAAATATTATTTATGTATATTCTGTATTCAGGATTCAGAAGATGCTTCTTTTTACAGCTACTGCCATATACAACCAGATGAGTCGTTTAATACACTGAGCAAGAGAAAAGTAGATTTAAAGAGAAACCAGAAAAAAAGGCTAGCTTCGGCACACCGAAGCTTACATCTCGCTACATTCATTCCATCTTGATAGAACTTTGATCTTTGAAAACAACAAAGTTTTGACCGACTGCTCCTTTTCAGCTATATGATATAGTTATCTGATATGATTGAAACTTGGCCAAAGCGTGTACATCATAATGTAATATGTAACATTAAATTGGGTTGAAATATCTCGAAAACCAAGAAAGTTCTAAACAAAAACTCCGATGGGTCTTATGGCAGCTGTATGATATAGTCATCCGATCCGGCCCGTTCTGACATATGTGCTGCGTGCAGCGAAAATAAGGATCTGTGCCAAGTCTCATCACGACAGCTCAAAAACTGAGCGACTTGTTTGCATAGAAACAGACAAACAGACGGACGGACGTAGCTAGATCTTCTCGGCTGTTGATCCTGATCATGCCAATATATACTTTATGGGGTCTACCAAGCTTCCTTCAATGCGTTACACTTTTCATGACAAAGTTAATATATCCTCTGCGAGGAGATAAAAAGATCCTGAGAACTGTATTCGTTTTTCAAATAATTAAAATTAAGTCACTCAGCGTTGGGTAGCGTCGCTTATATAATGTGTAATTTTAATTACTGATTTCATCGAGTCGTACTTATCCACATATATTATATTATAATTATAATATAAGACAATTAATTTAATGCAATTTTATTCTTTATTATTAATAATTAATAAATTAAAAGTAATAAGTACTTTATTAAACATTAAATTACGACTGTTTCTGCAAACTGCTTATCAGACGACAAAATAGACACAGTTGTGTATTTTCAAATTATATTTAAAATTTTAAAATGAACGACTTCAGAAATTTAATTTGGGTCTAAATTAAAAATTAATAACTATTAGTTGACGATTTCTGCCAGTGCATTTTCATTGAAAAGTTGTACTTAAAGCCTCGTCATCATTTCATATTTTTGACATTTGTTAAATCAAAAAAATGTATTTGGGTCTTTTTGTTTATGTTTCACTTTTGCTGCTTGTATTTATTTGTTTGTTTGTTTGCCATTTCGCGTGAATGCAAATTTGGTTATTGTCTTTCGAAACGATTCAAGTCTGAGTTATTCGAGTAAATTATGAAAACTTTCGCCAACAGTATTTGACTTTTAATTTTTGGCAGTCAGCATCTTGCAATTAGCAATTGTGATCTCAGATTTATAAGCTTATAAACAAAATAAGAACGTAAAGTATACGCTCTTGAGCTATGAACAACTAACAGAAATCTTTACGTATACATTTAATTTTCAAAATGCTTTTAGTTGGTTTTTGCCAAAAACGATTTCTGGTTGCAATATAGTGCGGACAGTGCCTTCATAATCTCGCTTCCTTGAAATAAATCTCCAACAGCCAAAATCGAATATCTTTTTATTTGCCTAAGGCTTTTGTGTGGTGTCGTTTTCGTCATTCAATCTCGAGTCTGTGTGAAAAGGCCATTAACTTGATATATGTTGGCAAGTCTGGTCGCTTAATGATTGCCAAGTTTCTAATTATACGCATAAGAAATTATATCTGTCAATAAATTTGCCACTGTGTGTCGGTGAAGGGCGTACGAAAAAGGACCCAAAAGAAATCAGCAAGGGCCATAATTCACTCACAGCACACAAACACAAATACATATGTACGATATATATACACACATATACATATATATTTATACCATACATACACAGGACTAGCGTAAATCCTTCCACAGCTGACAACGAAATGGCGCTCAGTGCTTATAAATGATGAGTCCAAGTCCGAGGCAGGCGCATAATGACCTAGGCCAGGACGTGGCCCGTGCTGGGAGGCGGGGCTGCTACTGAGCGGTAGTCAGCCAGGAAATATTTGGCCGAATGACGCATAAAACAAATCCAAGTCAGAGGGGGCAAGACCGAGCACCGAGTGCCGAGGCTTGGCCACTGCTT
>JBAMCN010000047.1:0-13126 GCA_037075225.1 Dichaetophora lindae
GCGGTCTCGCCTGGCAGTCTTGCGTTTAGTGAGGCGGCCCATGCTTTAGTTTATTGTTAATAGTTCTTATCCATATATTAGAAATCCATAATATCATAATCTGTTGTAATAAAGATGAGTGTATACACGTGCATATATTTCTACATACGTCCTCCCGAGCTCGTTCACTCAATGGTCTTCGACATAAACGATATCGTTCGCCTTAACGTTGCCTGGACGCCGCAGACCCATGTGTATGCCCAATGCAGGCGAAGGGGAATCAAACAAGCGATAACTGCAATGAGTGTCAGAGATAAGTGCCATACCGGTCATCGTTCAGTTACACATACGTGCGCAATGTTTTCAGCGGCTCGCCATCGACGTCGCGCTCTGCAGTCTCAACGTTGATATTGGGCAAAATGCAGCGGGTGCAGGGCGCCACAATGCGGAACACAGCATTCTCACCGATCCGTATCCATTGCCAATTGTCCTCGGCGTACGGCTCGTGAACGTCCATTTTCAAATCAAAGTTGCCACGAAATTGCAGCGGGTCCACCGGTCGCTCTAAACGCTTGTTTAGATCCGTGACCGATGATAAATTCATGAGCATATAGCTGGTGGCATCGTTGAATGTGCCCTGCAATAGTGAGTAAATTAAGTTGGGACCTGGTCGAGCAGCCTCTGCCAAGGCTCACCGAGTCTTTTTGTTTTATGTATGGCATGTCCTTAAGACGCGGATTGGTTGCGCGCACAGGCACCGCGTACGGGTAATAAACTAGCTTCAAGCCCGTATTCCTCCGGAGTATGATCTGTGAGAACCACCTGTCGTGTTCGGGGCCGCACCTCACCGCCTCTATGCTAACGCCCCACACGGAAGTGGTCACTTTGGTGGTGCACTTTTCCAACATCCCAAAATCCAGCGTCACGTCTGCTATTTCGGGCGCGCTGAAGATCAGTCCGTTGGGCAATCGCCTGGGCTGAATGTGCAGCATATGCGGATAGCCTCTGGCCGTAATCATTTCGTTCTTGTCATTGAGCACCATAAACTTGCGATCACGCACGCAGCCAACACCTAAGCCAAGCAAATCGCAGTCGTATTCCATATCTGTTGTGCTGGCGAGCGGGGCACAGGACTTGACTGGAAACACATGGATCTGCTCCACTGTGCCCACCCGACGCCATTTTGTGGGCATCGGGTCGCGATGCAGGTAGCGGTAGACCAAGTAGCCAGCGGTGCCAGCGGCCAAGATGCCGACGCCCACTCCAATCAGCATGCGGGTATTTACAGCTATGTAGAAGAGCACATATAAACCCACCGTATTAAGCATTATTCTGCATTATTTGCACTCACATGACTTTGTTGCATCCATTTTGCGCACTTGCTTTAATCAAATTTGATCTGTGACTGCCGTCGCACTTGTTGCTTTCACTCGCCGAAAGCACACAAAAGCTTTGCAAGCCGCTAATCAAATGGCCAGCGAGAAGAGAGCGCCTCAGAGCTATCGGTACTACATACGTACATACATACTGATGGGTAAGCTTAGGCAATTGAGTGCAGTTTTTGCAAAAGAATATCATAATATATAGGATGCACCGAACTTTGTTCTTAAAGGTGTCGACTCGATTGTCTTTCAGATAAAAAAAAAAACACAACATGAATGCACAACCGAACTTTGGGCTTAATTAAGCTTGTTCTCAAAGGCGTCGAGCGTCGTCGTCTCGGTTATCTTTCAGATTATAAACTCATACATACAGACACACATACACACTTTATACGGATGTTTACATTTTAAAGTCTATTATTTCTGGCCGTTTATTTGTACACATTCATGCGACCCTTTTCAAGCATTTTTTACTGCAACCACAAACACTTAACCCATCAAACAGGTAGCCGGTTCCTTCGAGCTCTTTTTGTTGTGCTCTCTCTTTTATGAATGCCTTTGGAAACCGGCAGCCAATCGCCTCGAACCAAATATCATCTGCTGTTGTTTGTTGGTTTCGATTTTTTTTCTATTTGATTTCGATGGTGATCTGCTAGAATACGGTGCATAGCTGCGTCCTTTACTCCTGATCACCTGTTATTTTGCTTTACTTTCAAACCCTTTCGGCAATGAGCATTTGCAGACATCCAAGCGCCAGAGGCTGTCGGCTCTTGCTCATTTCAATAAAGCGTGAAAAACGCCCAGGGACTCAGGAGAACCTGAAAGGCCTGAACGCTGCGGCTTGTTGTCTTTGTCTGGATGATGTTATTCAATCCCATGTGGAACTCCTTACACACGTGAGCGAAGAGAGAGTTCGATGCCTTGCCGCTTACCTGTTTGCTGGTTGCTTCGTGTTGTCAGCTTCTGTGCGCCTATTAAAAAACATGAAATTATCGTGACAAATGTCATGGTTCATTAGTACTTAAACACCATTAAGGGCAACCTTGAGTCACCGTCTCAAATTCCATTGTCTGGCCACAATGGAGATTGCTTACTACCTACGATTAGGGCGGGCCATAATCCTTCTGATGATCGCAAATTGGCTGTCAAAGTGACAGGCACGCAGAGCCGCAGAACAGCGGCCGAGTTGAATGCCTGAGAGCACTTGTAGGGATTCGTTACCTGAGCCCTTGCTGTGCTGCTCGCTCTTTGTGAGAAGCCTAATTGGGTACTTACCACAGTCTTGAGTGTGGTCTCAGGTTTTCAAAAAGTAGGGCGAATTTCTTACAAAATGGATTCTTAGCGTGCAACTTAATTAACAATGTGGATATAAGAATTTCCTTGCATTTTGCTGATTTTAGTCTCTCCTAATAATAAATTTATTTAATTTTTATACAATTACAACTTTTTCACATATTACCTGTTGCATTTCACGTTTCAAATGTTCAGTGGAAGCCATTTTTCCTTAGAAAATGTAAAAAGTAAGATGTTTACCTGAGTAAGAGGTGCGCGCATGCGTCTAGCGACTGCTGCTCACCTGGTTGCCGATTGTCACTGAGCATGAAAAATTCTCATGCTCGTACCTTGGCAGCTGACTAAAAAATGCCGACAGGATGAATGGAATCTGTTTCATATGTACATAGGCTTACGTTATATACAAAAGTATGTATGTCAAAGGAAAGGGATGTGTCGGCTTTTGATCTTCGTACAAGGATAAGCTTGCTTCAGCTTCTGTTGGCCTGGTAGCCCTCAAGACATTATTCATTGAGTAATAAAAAAGAGGGTTGAAACACTTCCTTACGAGCACTGAAACGAGGGGAAGCAATCCTTACACATACTATTTATTTACCTGCATGCGCTTGGTGGTAGTTTTCGGCATCTTAGATTTATCGCCACAGGTAGAAATCACAAATGACAATGGAAAGGCCTATTCCTTGGCATGCTTCTTCTTAAGCTGTGCGCCTGTTATTCGGTGAAATTGCTTTCGTGATTTGAGCCTGTTCTCAATTCCGCATACTTTTCAAAAGTAAACCGAAAGCACTTTGAGCTCATTGTGCTAGACTCTTACCGTCGTTCTATTGCTTTTTCTGCTTACCTGGTAGAAAATAACTAATTAGCTGTGCAAAGACATTCAGAAATTCTTCATAGTCGAATTGATTTTATTTCACTTAAGATATTAATGATACTAGCATTTGCTTTTTCTTTTTTCTATAGAATTACAATCAACGTTCTGATTGGAAATTGAACTTCAGCTCCAAGCAACCGAGCTTGGGGTCCAGTCCTTGGAAGGGGTTCTTAATTGTGCTGTTCCAAAAGTCGCTCTCCCTGAGGCTAATGGCCATATGATTGCTGCAGCTCGCCGAACAAGATACTGAGCCACAGGCCAGTTTGTTCTCAATGCAATCGTCGATGAGACGCAACGCTGTGCCCAGCGCCGTGCTGGAGCTGTAGACCGCAGCGAAGGTGCACTCCCAGGCCTGATTGATGCGGGTGTCGGCGGAGCACCTCGCCTGCTGCATGTAAGTGTTGAAGTTCTTCTGGCTGGTTACAGTGTAGGTATTAGCTGTGGCGATCTGGAGGTATTATTCAAGGATTAGCCATTGGTTGGTGGGTCAGATCACTTTCAAAACTCACCGCTGTTGTAATGCAGGCCGTGTAGTTGAGCTGGGACGTGGGGTAGCGTTTCTCACAATCCGCCAGCATTGTTTTCACGTTGCTGCTGTAGTAGCTCTTGAGGCTGTTGTACGTGCTCTGAGCGGAGGAGAGGATGCTGTTGAGATTGTTCTGCGCTGTGGTGGAGCAGCTAGTGAGCGAGGCCCGCACGGTGGCAATCAACGGAATACTCGCGCTGTAGTTGAGCACGCATTGCTTATGCCAAGGGCCGATGAGCTCGATGGGATTGAGGCGTGCTGTGGCCTCCTCCAGCTTCAGCTGCAGCTGATCCGCCTGCACTTCAATGGGTCGCAGCTCTCGGCCATAGGTCTCCCGAAACGTGGCCAGTTCATCGTCGAGGTCCTTGAGCTTGGTGTCGTACTGTCGCTGATTCTCGCGTATGTAGTCGTCCATGTGGGCCGTGATATTGGAGGCGCCCAGAGCGCCACGCCCACCCAAGCAGACCAGCAGAGTCAGCAGCAGAACACTGTTGCGTGGCATCGCAGATGAGATTGTGGGTCCAGCTGCTGTTCAGCTGGTATTTTATACCCTGGCTGACGCCGCTTCTATCAGCCATGTGCTTCCCCACATTCTGGGCCCAGTTATCAGTATTTACATGACTTTTTCGCCGTTATTACGAAAAGTATTTGCTTAAAGCCCTTGGGAGATATAATTCCTGGAATGCATTCTAATTATCGTAAAATACACACCTAGTAGGACATGCGAAAATATTTGCTTTATTCGGCTGTAAGGCCAACTTTATGGGGCCGACAAGCTTGCATTGATAGCGGCCACAACCAGCTACGCTTTGAGCATTTGCACAGTATCGAAAAGCTTTTAAATATTTACGTTTAATGTTGGCCCATGCAAAAGAGCAAATTGCAATTTAAATCCGGAGTAAAAATTGCGATGGAATAATCGAAAAATCTGCGTCATTATTCTCAAGCGGGAGCCAACATCAACTTCCAATCAGTCAAGTAGGATGAAAAGCAAAACATGTCTGGTCTACTTACTTAATTTTGTTTTTGTTTTATCATACATGAAACAATCAATTATTGTTCCATTGGCGAAAGCACACAAGAAAGTAAATTAAATAGAGCACCTATTATATCAAAATATGTCGATTACAAAAATCATACCTTTGTAAGAGACAAACAAAGGGGATTGTTGTCATCTACTTTACAAAGATGTAATTAAATACCTTCCAACGTACAATCAGTTAAACAATAAATTTTAATGATGAAATATCTTTTATTTAAAAATGGAATTCACAGCACAAAAACCACAATAACAAAAATTCTGAAATCAGTTGCGAAAAGCGTTACCCTAAAAATAAATAATAATTAAAGTTATTTTAATTAGTTCCAGATTGGCTATTATTGTAATTATAATCAGTTTAGCCATGAAGGTACGAATGAAAAAAGTTCGAAATTTGAAACATTTGACTACATGGAAAAGAAAAATTAAGTATTATAATATAATATAATTAATTAGAGAGTCGAAACATTTACACCATAAATATTGATTAGCTTTGGTTATATCCTCGAATCGCATTCGGCTATTTTACGAATAATTTTTAAATTTCGTAACATTGACTAAGAATTTTGCAATTCTCTTGGCATCTGAAACTGTAT
This sequence comes from Dichaetophora lindae, assembly GCA_037075225.1. Taxonomy (NCBI): domain Eukaryota; kingdom Metazoa; phylum Arthropoda; class Insecta; order Diptera; family Drosophilidae; genus Dichaetophora; species Dichaetophora lindae. The sequence goes on from JBAMCN010000047.1 coordinate 5,687, forward strand.
TGAAATACTGTTATGGAATGTTGTATTGATTCCAGTCGATGATGTAATCAAAGAGATCGTTCGGCAACGTGGCATTGTCCAGCAGAAAGGCGAGTGAATGGTAGCGTTTGCGCAGGAGGTAGGCTGCGCTCTTTGGCTGTCGGTTGCGCGTAAAGAGTCCCTTTTTGTTGCCACCCACACGAGTGTAAGCTACGGAAATTTGTGGAACCAAGTCAATTACATTGATAGGGATGGCTTTTATAGCTTACGCACCTTGTTCCGTTTTGAAGTCGGCAAAGTTCCAGATGAACTCTCCAATAAAGTAATTGAGTTTGCGCAACTGATCGAACGCTTGAAAGTGCTTGGAGAGTAGCTCCCTCTGATAGTCCTCCGACCAGATAAACGCGGGCAACTGCAACAGACAAGGTTAGTAAGCTGGTCGCCTGTGTTTTTGCTGACCTTACAGTGTGGTAGCCTTCCATGGTGTCGCCGCCATACTCGAACATAATGACGGGCTTATTGTACAGATCACGCCATTTTTGCACCTCCTCCACCAATGGTACGACAATCATGTCGGTGCGCCCAGGATTATGATACCAGGAGTTGTAGCGATTGAAGCCAACTATGTCCAAGAACTCGGTCATCATGCATTGAGAGGGTGTGTCGACATTGGTGGCAGCCGTCAGCGGCCGTCCCTGGGCAATGCTCCGCGTGTAGTTGGCCAATGTGCCGAAATAGGCTTTGGCCGCCTCCTTTTTTGTGCGTGGCTCATTGGCTATTGACCACGCTATGACGCTGGCATGGTTGCGATCCCGATGTATGAGCTGCTCCAGTGCAGACATGTGATTCATCAACAGCTGTGCCTCGAAGAAATCAGTATTGACACTGGGGCACTCGTCAACGATCATAATACCCTGGTCATCTGCAAACTGCATGGACTCCTCGGAGTAGGGATAATGCGAGGTTCGGTACGCGTTGGCCCCCACCCACTTGAGGAGACTGAAGTCACGCGTCAGTAGCGCATAGTCAAGGCCCTTACCGCGAATCTGTGTAGGAGACGACAATTGGTTTCACTTAACTTAGCTATTTCATTTACAACTCACATCCGAGTCCTCATGCTTGCCGAATCCACGCAAATAGAGGGGCATGCCATTGATGTAGAGACCATCGTCGTTCCAGCCGAGACTACGAATACCTACGGGTAGTCTATAAGCGTCCAGCAGCTTACCCTCCGTGCTTGCAGCTGGTCCAGCTGCTGACATCAACTGCAACTCCAGCGTGTACATGTAACCCGGCAGTGGGTGCATCAGATACGGCCACCAAGGCGTTACGTTCGGCACTAGAAGCGTGCCATTGTAACGTTTACGGTTCGTTTGCTTGGCTACCACGGCGCCAGTTTTGTCGCGCAACTGCAACACCAAATAGTTGCTGCTAGCTTCATCACTAATCCACAGCCTATAGGCGACGAGGCCGCTTTTCGTGCTAGTCAGCTGTGTGGTGAGCTTCACATCCCTGATGTAGGTGAGCGGCGTAGTAAAGAGGTGAACAGAACGATGTATGCCAGCGTAGTTGAAAAAGTCAAATGTGTACGACTGCACATAGGCGACGCCTTCATCACTGGGCTGTTTAAGTACTGTGCCCTGTGGAATGGTGTGATCGTTTAGCACGTTGTCCACCATTACGGTGATGCGGTTCTCGCTGCCAAAGCGAACCAAGTCGCTGACCTCCGCCTCGAAAGGCAGATGACCAATGCTGTGATTCACTGCCGATTGGCCGTTGATCCAGACAAAAGCACGATAGTTGACGCTACCAAAGCGCAGCCATGTTCGCACACGGTCTCTGTGCCAACTGCTGGGCACAAAGAAGTGACGCTCGTACCAAACGGTGCCCACATGATCGCGTAGCTGTTGGTTCACGGTTACGTCATTGTAGGAGGCAGGCACTGGCATTGGAGTAATTTCATATGGCAACACGCTAAGCGATTGCTTGTACCACCGTTCACGTACGCCCTGCAGGGGATCACTGGCGTTACTCTTGAGCAGACTCCACATGCCATCCAGGGAGCGCACCTCGCGTGTCTCTGACTCGCGAGGATATAGCAGGCCGATTGTGGGGCTGGGTGTCTGCGGTTGTGAAAACTCCTCTTCGAACATAAGCAAGTCGGGGCCGACATCGTCCTCCTCGGACCGTAAGCTATATGCTAACAATACACAAACGCTTAGCACAGAAATCAGAAGCTTCGTTAGGGGTCCCATCATTCCGGTATCGACATACTACTTCGTGCAGCTATGGTTGATTGATTTTTTTCTTTGTGCATAGTATGTACATTGTGTGTGCATGTACAAATGCTTAAATATTTTAGATAGCAACCAGTAGTAAATAAAATGACTGTCAAAAGTAAATAAGCGAGCTATCGTGTTATCGACGTTCAATGTTATCGATTACCGTTAATTCAAAATCGATACGATAACGTAATTTCCTATCGATGCATCGTTTTTCAAACTAGAGAACAGTAAAATAGCAAATAAGAAATTTGTCATGTACTTTAATAAAAGGCTTAAAGGCAGATACACAAAAATACTTGTTTTATATAGAACATATGTATAGGGCAATGATTAGTTACAGTTGAACATTGCTTATAAAAAAATATAAATACATATATACAATACGTTGCCTTCACATTGGCTTATGTGTAAAAGATTGTACTTTATTGTTGTCAGCTTAAGTGTTTAGCAGTCGATATCCACGGCTTTTAAGTAAACATTCACAAATCACTGGCATCGTGTTTCTTAAAGGCGTCCATATCAGCAATATATGTGAACAGATCCTCCGGCAAGCTACACTGGTCCAGTTCTCGGCCCAGCGCAAAGTATCGTTGGCGTAGTAGATGAGCCGCCGCCTTGGGCTGGCGTGCCCGCGTAAAGACGCCTTTCTTATTGCCTCCGACGCGCGTGTAAGCTGCGAAAAGTGTAAAAGCCAGCAGTTCAGTTCAGTTCAGGGATAAAACAAAACGGCAAACTGAATTGACTCACATTGACCTGTCTTGAAGTCGGCAAAGTTCCACACAAACTCGCCTATAAACCAATTCTTGCGACGCAGTGCATCGAACGCCTTAAAGTGCTTCGAGAAGACCTCCGTCTGGAACTCCTCCGACCAGACAAATGCCGGTTGCTGTAACAAAAGTCAAGCGTCAGGAGCTGCTACCACAATCCTTGCTCCCCTGAAGCGCTCACCAGGTGCAACCCCTCCAGCGTGTCGGCGCCATATTCCGACATAATAATGGGCTTGTCATACTTTTTATTCCAGGCGGTGGCCTCCTCAATTACACGCTGCGTAACCATGTCCAAGCGCCCCGTATTGCTGTACCAGGCGTTGTAGCGATTGAAGCTGATTATGTCGAGGTGGCGTCCCTGTTCGAGTAAGATTTGGAATTGAGAATGTGGATACTCTTTCGATCACCCACTTACCGCCTTGTCGTCCAACGAGTTCACGGCAATGGCCGCTGTTATGGGCCTGCTGCTGTCCAAGGATTTTGTGAAGTTGGCCACAAATCTATGGAGGAGCAATGGTTAAAAATAATATAAAGGAAGTCAACTTTAGACTCACTGAAAGTAGGTGTCCGCATTTAGCTGACTTGTGCGGGGCTCATTGGCAATGGACCACATAACCACGCTGGGATGATTGCGATCTCGATGTATTAACTGCTCCAGAGAAGATTTGTGCTTGCCCAGCAGGGTGTGGCTGAATTGTCTGCAATAGTTCAGACACTATTAAGAAAAACTGAACCATTGAACAACTGTCTCAGTTCCTCACTCGGTATCCACGCTGGGACATTCGTCGATGATCATTATGCCTTGCCGATCGGCAAACTGCATCGACTCCTCCGAGTAGGGGTAATGAGAGGTGCGATAAGCATTGGCGCCCACCCATCTCAGCAGATTGAAATCGCGCGTTATCAGAGCATTGTCCAGACCCTTGCCACGCACGTCGGCGTCCTCGTGCCGTCCGAATCCCCGGAAGTAGATCGGCTTCTCATTGATGAGGAATGCTGTGTTCGTCCAACGCAGCACACGCAGACCCACATCCAGGCGATATACGTCCAGCAGCTCCTCGTTCTGTGCATGCAGTTTGATCTCCAGCTGGTAGAGATAACCTGGATCGGGGTCCATTAGATATGGCCACCATGGCCTTGCATTTTCGATCTGCAAGCAGCCCGCCAGCTTCCCGTCCGAGGTGGCATTGGCCACGAGCTGCCCCTCCCGATCAAAGAGTTGCACACGCGCAAAGAGCGCACTGTCCGCTTCGTTGGCAGAGGTGCCGTTAACGGCAATACTGTAATCGATATGGCCCACTGAAAAGGAAAATAAATACTAGATTAAATTTAAAGAAATATTTAAATCTATAGCTGTTTACTAAACTTTTTCATTACATTTATAATTTTTGTTGGCAAAACGGATTGATAAGATTTTTTTCTAAGAAATCACTATTGATTCTCTTTATTATGAAATTATTTACTATGGCATTATGCATAAATGCAACAGGTGTAACTGGAAAAGCATTTCGGATTTCGCGGGTTTAGCAGAAATAAGTTAAATGGCAAAGCAAAGTTAGCCTGGTCAGCTAACAATTCAAAACCAGTATGTGTAGTTCTGTAGCATAATCCCGTTAGTTGACTTTTTTAAAGTTAATTATCAATGACAGGTATAATAATAAAAGAGAGAATATGCTGATGTGGGACTGTAGAATCTAATAATCCAGATATTAATTAGTCTTCCTTGAGAGCTGAATATAACGAAAAGAATCTAATATAATCTCAAATTTACTATGAAAGCTAGAATTTAATCGCTTTTAAAAACTTATGAGATTTTGTTTTGGGGCACTGGGAATCGAGGTGCTGAACATACCGCTGTTGTTGTTGGAGAGCTTCGTGCTGACCTCGACCTCTTCGATAAATGTGTTGGGCGTGGTGTAGAGATGGACTGAGCGATGGATGCCCGCATAGTTGAAGAAGTCAAAGGTGTAGCTCTGTATGATGGTAACGCCATCATCGTTGGCCACCTCGGAGATCTTGCCCTGCGGCACCGTCGTCTGTATTAGGGCATTGTCGCACATGACCGTAATGCGATTCTCCAAGCCATATTTAAGCAAATGTGTGACCTCCGTCTCGAAGGGCAGGTGCCCCATCTCATGCTTGACCGCAGACTGGCCATTTATCCACTGCAGGCAATCATTCGAGTTTTAGGCCATGTGCTGCTTGTGCTATAATACTAATCTGCTTACCACAAATGCCTCGTAGTGCACACTGCCGAAGCGCAGCCAGACGCGCTGATCCTTGGCCCAGGAGCGTGGCACAAAGAATTTGCGATCGTACCAGACGGTGCCCACATGATCGCGCAACTTTTGCTCTGTGGTGATGTCGTTGTACGAGGCCGGCACTGGCATGGGAATCGTTTCCCTGCTCGTGCTCAAGTCATTCTTGAACCAGCCGTCGCGGATGCCCTGCGTGGGATTTGTCTCATCCGAGCGCACAAAGTTCCAAATGCCGTCCAGGGAGCGCACCTCTCGCGTCTCCGATTCGCGTGGATACAGCATGCCACGTGTCCTTTCCACGTCCTTGTTGACTATGATGAGCGCTAAAGTAAAGTTCAGAATGTAAATGCATATGACGAGGGACGAGAGCGAAAGGGCTGCAAGTAAGAGAAGAACGTACGCCGAAGTAAGGCCGATGTTAGTAAATATCGTAGATAAAAGCAACTTGATCAAAGCTTCAACCACACTGATAACAGGTATACGCTTTGATAAATATTATAGTAACAGTTTATATGACTCACTACACTGTGAAAATTTAAACATATTCCTTATTAGCTCTAGCAATCAATCTTGATATAGATTTAGTTAATTTTTAGAAGAATTAAAATTACACTTTTTTTAGAAATTTTTAAAAATAGACAGGAAAATTTTTCATTACTTATCACTTTCTTTATAAACTAAAGGCTAACCATAAGCGTGTAAAAAATTCACGCTACTAAAATTTAATTTAAGTTAAAGAATTTAATTTTCAATTAGAAATGTCAAAAGCATGCTAAGATCTCATTTTGGTTTTGACAAAAATGTTTAAAAAACTTAATTGACTAATTTTCTTAGATCAACAATCAAACTTTAATTCATATCCTTCGGAGTATTTGCACAAGATAGTCGCCCGCTTTGGTTTTTGTATAAATTTGGGTCATCAACCTGCTCTGCATTGGTCAATGCGAATGTTGGTTGACATTGACAGCACATTGTAACGGTATATTTAAAAAAAAACACAAGAAACAAATAAAAAATTAAAAAACCCGCCCACTTTGTACTCACATTTGCATTTGTTAAGTTGAAAGTCAGTGGGCGAAACGTAACGGAAATGAAATGGAATCCAGTGTTAATGGTCAACAAATGATCTTGCAACAAAGCACGTAATGGAAAACATTCGCACACTTGCATTCAATAAACGTGGATAAAGCTAAACAATACGATTTCAAAAGCGCATCACAAAAGCCAAGTCCAGCGAAAGCTTTCAGCGGCAGCCAGAATCAACTAACACATTGCGCTCTCTCTGAATGCTCGCCTCATACTCAATAAGACACACACACACACACACACACACAAGTTATGCTGCTGCTAAATGCAAGTATGGATTCCATTAGTTTCGTTTTTAGCAAGTTGCAGCGAATTGAAGCGAATATAACAAATTTGAGACAAACATTTGAGAAATCTTTTCAAGCCCATAACACAAGTTTGCTGACGAATTTGTCGTCTGCTGCTCTCTCGCTCGCCCGCCCGCCAAAAGCACACTGAGTAGTCGCACTGCGCACTTTTTCTCACTGTTGTTTATCTTTTTTGATATATGCTCCCAGACAGCTGACTGCTCGATAACCGTTTGGGCCGCAATTTGAATGATTGGCGCCGTTTTCGTTTTTCACTTACACATTTTGGCTTCTCTGAATTACTTTAATTTGTTGTAAGCTCTGCCAGCGGCACGCAGCGACTGTTGTGCTTCAGTTCGAGTCGGCGGCGTTTTATAGGCACGGCTTGGAGTTGCAAGTGGAGCAATCACTTAAAATGCAATGCGCACTTTTTCTCACTTTTGTTTATTGGCTTGGATATATGCTCCAAGACTGCAATTTGAATGATTGGCGCTGAATCACGCTGGCACTAAATTCTCGATCTGTTTTCGTTTTTCCACGTTTTGCTTTCTGTTTTATGTATGTGTTTAAGCTTAAGCGATACATTATAATTTTCTATAAAGAAAAAAAAAAAACTCATTTTGGTTTCCCTGAAATACTTTAATTTGTTGTGAGCTGTGCAGCGACAGTTGTGCCTTAATTAAAATCGGCGGCATTTTAAAGGCACGGGTGGGAGTTGCAAGTGGAGCAATCACTTAAAATGCAATGCGCACAACATTTGCATTTGGGGCTGTGTATT
>JBAMCN010000056.1:0-12345 GCA_037075225.1 Dichaetophora lindae
CTTTGACAATGTGCCGTTTAGTGCCGGTCCCAGGAACTGCGTAGGTTCGTATTACATTACCTACACACATACATACCACACACATACATATATGCAAGAGTTAAACAAGCTTACAAATTCGAGTCAACTTTCGGACCCAGGAAAGTGACAGTTGATTCATATAATATTTATAAAAATATTAAGAAAATTTAAAAAAGTCAATACAAAGTAAATACAGATTTATAAAAAAAAATTAGGAAAATATTTTCTTATCTTAAAGAAAATAAATTGACATTTGATTTAACAATTCAAGTTCCTATAGAACGATTTCTCTTAATAAATATTTTCCAAATTTTTTTATGTTTATTTACTTCTTATGGACTTTTTTGTATTTTCTTAATTTTCATATATTTTTTTTTTACATTTTGACTCAGTAGAACTGTGCGTATACGTAATATGCGCGGGAGTGCTTTGAAAAAGGGTTTAGTATAAGGGTTGAAGTGAGTAAAAAATTTTAAAAATATTCCTTATTTAGCTTAAAGAGAATAGTACAAAGTTTAGTTATCGTCCAATCCGGATGGTATTATTTTTTGTAATTATTTTTATGCTTACATTCGAATTAACTGTCACTTTTCCGGGTCCAAAACCGTGTATACTTGTGTTGTTATATAGCGAGCTATGTACGCGTATTTGTATGGGTCAGTTCCGGTTGACCCTTTGACGACGGAAGTCGATTTTCCTTAACCTTTGCCTAGCAAGAAACATCAATTGCCATTCGATTCCATAGCATTAAACAATTTCTTGCCTGCATTTCAATATTTCTCTGGTTATAGGTCAAAAGTTTGCACTTCTCGAACTGAAGGTGACGCTATCCAAATTGCTGCGACGATTCCGCATTCTGCCCGCACCCTTGGCCAAGCAGACCATTGCCCAGGTCTTTGATCCCCGCTACAAGCCCGGCCCGCAGGAGCTCAAATTGTACTTACCCATTACGCTGAAGTCGTTGTCCGGGGTGCCGGTACGCTTGCAAAAGCGAAGTTAATGAATGCCCATTTATGCGTAAACTTTTTATTATAGTTGTTCGCTTTTAAAGCAATTTAACATGATTATACTTTTGTATTAAAAACTCGTTATATGGTAAACTTCCAATTTTTGAGATGCGAAGAGCAATTTAATTTAAATAAATTAGCAGATAAACGCTTAAACACTTTTTATATGAGTCAACTGTCTTGCGCATCAATTCGTTAACATTTTTAATTAAATATGAGGCTTAATTAATACAGAGCTTTAAGTGCAGCCATTCATTGCGCTGCTGTCCGCGGTTTTAGTCGTATTAGGATGCCATTCTCGGATTTGAGCGTGACTCGAATGTTCAGCACCGGGTCGTATGCGCTCTGTGGCACACAGTCCATGCGGGAGTGGTCATTGATGCCCGGCGGCAGGTCGTCCACGGCGGGCAGTATTTCAAATTGGCGTACGAGGAACGAGAGCAGCGACTGCAGCTGATACATGGCGTACTGCTCAGCTGGAATGGAATGGCGGAAGTGGGTCAGTTGGGTAAGCTCTAGCCCACTGTGGAGCCACTTACCAATGCAGCGTCTGGGCCCGGCGCTAAACGGCACGCTCTTGAACGCCTCGATGCCGGCATTGGTGTGGGCCCTCTCGAATCGCTCCGGCCGAAATGCGCAGGGATCGTCAAAGTAGCGCTCGTTGTAGCCCATGGCAATCAGACACATGATGACGGTGGTGTGCTTGGCCACCTTTGTGCCATCTGCGGTGTTGCAAAACAGCTCCTGCATTAGCCAATTAGAGAACGTTGTTGGTTACTCACTAATGTCAATGGAGTTGCGGTTGGTGCGCGCTATCAACGGCACCGCCGGATACAAGCGCAGCGTCTCTCGGATGACCAGCTCCAGATAGCGCATTTGTTGCAGGTGCGCTATGCTCGCTTCGCCGCTTAAATCCTGGCCAAAGATGCGCAGCTGCTCTTCAAATACCTTCTGCTGGATGTGCGGGTGGCGGGAGAGCGTGTAAATTGTAAAGGAAATGGCCGAGGCAACTGGATCGTGGCCCTGAAAGCAGCAATGCAAATTGAGTTGAGTTTAATTGAAAGAGCGGCGGCGCTGCCTACCGTAAATATAAATGTGGACAGCTCCTCGATAACCTCGCGCATTTTCAGTGCCTTGCCATCGAGCTTGGCCGTCAGCAGGACGTCCAGGAATGGCCTGTGCGCGGTCTGTGCCTCAGTTGTATTGCCCTTGGCGAGATGGTTCTGCCTCTGTGTAACAATCTGTTGGATACATTGGTGGACTTAGTAAAGTATTCAGCCTCTTCCACACATACGCACTCACCCGCTTTATTTCGGTGCGGAGCAACTGGAGCGCTCGCCGCTGCTTCATGTAGTAGGGCGTTAAGCGGAAGAGCGCATCGAAGCGCTTAACAATGCTGAACGTGCGCTGCTGGACGACATCGCACAGGCTGCGAGCGAGCGTAAGGATATTAGCATAGATTGATTGGGTCCCGAAACGGGCTTAACTTACTCCTTGATGGCGCTGTGCAAATTGGAGGGCTCGTCGTTCAGCGAGTTGCTGGCCATGCCCGTTGCGTTTTCTGCGGCAGCAATGTTAGTCGTTAGTCATTAATTATGCATGGCAACTTAGCCTGCCTTTTAATTATTTAAATTCCAGCAGCTTATAAAACTTTTTTGGGTCAAGCTACGTGCATGTACTTGCGTGACACTGCAGCATGCAACATGCCGCACAATCTCAGCACTTGTAGCAATTTTGTATGCGATAAATCTCACATATAAAATGGCAATAATAAATTACAACAAAAACGGGCGATGCCCATGACAAATGTCTAAAGTTTTCCGCCCGCCACCTACCGCACACAATATCCAGCGTACACTTGGCCACCAGCTCTTGGACGTCAAAAGGCTTGAACGGATCCGCCTGGCTTGCCAGCCTCGCCACCAGCCTCTCGCCGGCCCGATGCACCACCCGCAAATAGCCCTCAATGGCAGGCCGCTCGAATGCCGGTATGTAAAGTTTCTGGTGCTTGAGCCAGCGGGCGCCGGAACTGGTGAGCAGGCCATCGCCCAGCCAGGGACGCAGAAACGAGTACAAATGCTCCTTGTACAGCAGTGAAGAGCTCGACAGCATGTTCTGTTAATAGAAATTCCATTATGGGGCAGAACTTTGCAATGTAGTTCACCACTGACCTGGATTTCCGCTGGGTCACTGAGCATTATATGATACTGAAGGAATACCAGCGAGCGGAAACCTTGAAAGTCATACTTCCGGCAGTATTGCAACACCTTCTTGGGGTAATCTGTGAGATAGTTCAAGTGATGGTTTTATTATTAAATAGCTTTAGCTTTACTACATAATTTCCATTATTTAAGCCTGGCGACATTTGCAATTACATTTATCAACTCCTTTGCATCCCACTTGATGTGACACAACAAACTCTTCAGTTATCCCATCAATTTGATGGCTCACAGCACAGCCAGGAAAAGAGGGCCCAGGCAAGGCAATTTAAAGAGGTTGTTGGTATACACGGATTATCCTAGTTTAAAAGTAATAATCCTTTTGGGGAGAGAGACTCTGGTGAGCTGCACGTGCATTCAAGTTTACATTTCAATTTGCAAATTTAGATTGCCTACCACAAAAGTCTGTGATGCAGTCTCGTTTATTGAACTGTTAAATTGCCAAGGCCTGGCAGCTGCCGGATGTTACCAACTACTATAAAGATTGGTTGGTGGCATGTGCTTGCTCAGCTGGATGCCAAAAGGGTTAGGAAACAACGTGCATATGTTTTTGACTGCTGCATCGATGTTTGTGCAAGTCTTCATAAAGTTGCTGTCACTCAATATACATAACTTTTTAAGAGCTTGCTCTTAATATGAACGATATTCTAATCCTTGCTGCGTAAGCTAAGCCCAGAAAATGAGTAAAGAATTGAGCAATGGCTGAACGACAAACAATGCCCGTCTGGTGTATCTATTAAATCGCAATGAGAAAACAACCAAGCAAGCACAATTGGAAGCGAGAGCGTGGGATTCAGCAAGGATGCAGTAGAGGCAGCCAATGTCATCCAAGCGGAGCGAAAAGTCTCAATTGTTCTGCTGAGTTTTGTATTCCGGCTATTGTGCATTTGGAAATGATTACTAGGAGGGCGCTGCGGGCAGAGAGCATCAAAATAATTCTGCAAATTGTGCGGCAGCCTGAGATTACTCCCCGGGGATGCGCAGCAAAGCAACAATCTGAGGGAAATTGCAAGAGACACTGAACAAATAAATAAGTAAAGAAAAGTACGCAGTGCATTCGAAATCTATCGTGGCATTTGGTTGTGAAAAGCGAGTTGTATTGCAATCTGGCAAGCGCAACAATTGCATAAATATTACACAATAGCATTCTCAAAATAGGAAAAATGTAGCCACAGTTATTGCCATGTGCAGTTTACCTGCCCGCGTAGTGCATAAATATAGGCAGGTGAATGCCCAAGTATTTACTTACCAGCTGGCTTTAAACCGAACTGGAAGAGATTACCCACAAAGGGGTAGGGCGTTGGACCCGGTATCATTTCCATGATACTGGCCATGTGATCTATGTAATTAAATATCTTGACGCCCTTGAACACCAAAAGGGTGGCCAGCACTATAGCTGCAGCTATTAAGAACATAGCTGCAATAATTTTTAATCAGCTTTTAATTAACTTTAATTGACGCGGCGCGCGACTCTTGGATTCTGTTCGACGATCCGTGCAATTCGCAAATACTTTGGTAACTGAACAATCCACACCAAATGCCTTTGGTATTTACCAGTGGCCAAACAAAGTGATAGCGTTATCAATGGCTACTGATAGGTAGTCAATGCATTCAAAGTCTATGCATACAACCATTTCTCCAAGTCTTACGAAAAAGCCCTTGATAGCCAGCAACACTTCAAAACTGTAATCATCAGCTAATTATGACAATCTTTAATTGCTCTGTTATCGTTATGAATTATCAATTTGCCTGGCAGCCTTAGTCAGAATAAACAAATATACATAGCAGCTGCTAAATTAACTGGCCAATTGACTCATTCACACATCAAGCTTATGACGTGTAGGTTCAAGGGTCACTCGATTGCTAATTGAACAAAGGGAGATAAACAATTTGTTTCGCTGCGAGTGCTAAATGAAACCTGATAAAATAATAAACGGAAGTTTTCTACTAAAAATGCATTACTCAAATAATTAATAATATTTTAATATTCATATTCATTTCTTTCATAAACTAATAATTAAATAATTTTTTAATCTAATATTTACATATTTAAATACCTCTGTGAGGTTTTTAAAATTTATAGCATACTTGTGGGCTGCCGTGTAAAATCTCTTCTTCTTTCAGCGATGTTTTAAAGTGCAACTTAAAATTAAATCTGCAGCTGAAAAACAAATGAGCACACAGTAGAACTACAAACACGAGTCTCTCATTAAGCTTTAAGCAAATATTAACTTTAATTCATATGTGGGCTATATAAGACCCGGTCGTCTGAACAACATTTCTATTCATTCGCGCGCTCGGTTGGTGTTCTTGTCTCCGTTCTTTCAAGTGTGATAAAAATGTGGTTAATTTTTTACATCGTCCTGGCATTGCCATTGCTAGCGTTGGTGTATTTTGAAACTCGATTTTATAAAAAGAAACGAGAACTGAATAAAATAAAGGGCGACCCTACAATACCCATTTTCGGCAATGCCCATAAAATGGGCAAATCTCCGACCGGTATAAATAAAAATCTTTAAATAATTTGATTGCTGATCACAGCTTTTTTTTTTAAATAACAAGTGCTCTATTGTGAAAGAAATGGACGAGAAATAAATTTTACCTAATCGTAATTTTTAAAAGCTCAGTTTATGTTTAGTCTTTATTAATTTTGTATAAATTTATTCAGAAATTCTTAACTACCTTTTCGATTTGTGGTACAAGTATGACAAAGATAATTTTCGTTTCTGGATCGGCTACTATGCCAACGTTTTTATTGTTAATCCTAAAGATGTGGAGGTATGTCTCAATAACGAATTATTTAATTTAAATTTTTTAATAATTAATAAAAAATATGTGTCTCAGGTAGTTTTGAGCAGCAACAGCTTAATAACAAAATCGGATGTTTATGATATGCTGGATCCTTGGCTGGGCGATGGACTTCTTACAAGCAAAGCCATAAAATGGCGAAAGCATCGCAAAATGATAACTCCCTCGTTTCACTTTAATATTTTACAAGACTTTCACGAAGTCATGAACGAGAAAATACAAATATTAATGAAGGAACTGAAAAGAATATCTGCTGGTGACAAAATATTCGATTTTCAAGATCAAGCTCATTATGTCACGCTCGATGTCATTTGTGAAACTGCGATGGGTGTATCCATAAATGCACTTGAAAACCATGATAGCGGCATTGTGAAGGCATTTAGAGAGTGAGTTCTGCCTCATACATCTGAAATATGTGTATTCTAAAACTATCTTACTATAGCATGTGCACCTGCATTAATTTGCGAGCATTTAATCCCCTCAAGCGTCCCGAATTTCTCTTCCGTCTCTCTCCTGAGTATCCCGCTTTTCAAAAGACGCTGAAAATCTTACAAGACTTTACAAATGAAGTCATAGAGAAACGAATTGAGGCACACCGGCAAGGCGCCGCTACAATCAATGAGAGTGATGAGTTCTCCCGCAAAAAGATGGCTTTTCTGGATAAGATGCTATCCGCTACAGTAGATGGACGTCCATTGACTCAAACAGAAATCTATGAAGAAGTTTCTACTTTTATGTTTGCAGGACATGATGGCACATCCTCGGCCATAGCCTTTGCTGTTTATCTACTCTCAAGATTTCCCGATGAACAGGTAAGGTGTAATTATATTGCCTCATATTGTTTTTATTACCAATGTTTTTAAATAAAGCGCAAGTTGTTTGAGGAACAACAAGAAGTGATGGGTAATGAGCTTCATCGCGATGCTACCTTTCAAGAAATCTCTGAAATGAAGTACTTGGATTTGTTTCTCAAAGAGGCACAAAGGGTTTATCCTAGTGTTCCCTTCATTGGGCGATATACAGAAAAAGATTATGATATAAGTAAGCAGCTGTGCTAATTGCCGGTTATTTTCTCCATCAATCACTTCAACTCTGTTTGCAGATGGCATCACTGTGCCTAAGGGAACCTCAGTCAATCTCGCCATCGTTATCTTGTGCTACGATGACCGCATTTTCAAGGAACCACATCGTTTCAGGCCTGAGCGATTTGAGCTGGAGAAACCAGGTCCATTCGAGTATATCCCGTTCAGCGCAGGCCCACGCAATTGCCTCGGTCAAAAGTTTGCCATGTTGGAAGTAAAGTCGGTTGTGTCAAAGATTGTCCGCACCTTTGAAGTGCTGCCAGCTGTCGAAGAGCTTATTTCTAAAGATGGCTATTTGAATACCTACATAGGTCTGCCCAAAGCTGAAAGGGAAAGAAAGGAGCGGGCGGGTCATAAATATGATCCCATCTTGTCGGCCACGCTGACATTAAAGTCCAAAAATGGCCTTCACCTGCGCATGAAAGAAAGGACTTAAGTTTTTTGTCTTAGTAAAATTATTAAAAATTTTATTTTTATTTTGTTATAACTAAAATTTTCAAAATTTACAAAAATATTGCAGTGTTTTCGCTTCTCTTAATCAAGTGTCTCCAGCTCTTAAAATCGCTTTCGGTAATAAAGGGCCTTTAAAAAAAATTAAAAACTTGTTTGTTCTCTCACTTATGGTGCAACTTTAACTTAACTTAACTTAAACTTAACTTTAACTTTAACTTTGTACTTTGTACGTTAACTACGCCAGATTCCTTTTCCTCATAATAAAATTGAATGTTGTACATGAAAATATGTGCATCAAAAAATGTGGTATAGTATGTATGAATACATTTTTTTATACATACATATATAAAATATAAAATAGAAATGATGAAAATAAAAAAATAACTAAAAATAAACGTGCAATACATTTGAAAAAAAAACTCTTCACTGTGTGGGGAATCGTTATTGATGTTGTTGTTTCTATTAAAACAGCGAAAGGAAAAAGCTATCAAAATGCCGCTTCTCCATAGAAAATATATATGTATTGCCCTTATATACCTGTAAAATATGTATTAAAAGCTTTTATCTAGTGCTAGTGCTTGAATTCTTGTGTTCTTCTACTAAAAGTATTTAAAACAGTTTCCACTTTTATTTATACCCAGTAATCCAACAACAAGATACATAAGTAAGTTATATTTATTTGACCCGCTTTACCAATTATTATCAGTACATTTACAGAAATATATTTATCAGCAAAAAGGCAACTGATAACTTGCGTGCGCGTCTTTTGAGAGAGCTCGCAGCGCGAAGAGTGCGAAGCCCAAATTTAATTTTTTTTACATATGTTTTGATTAAGCAAGAGACTAAGTGGTAAGGCAGATTGAGAAAACAAGGGAAAAAATTAAGAGTCGATTGGGATGATGAAATAGAAGCGCGATGTTGTTAAAATTTTGACAATAAAATATTCTGATTGTTATTCCTACCTAACTGCTATGAGAGAGCTTAACTTTGTATTATGCTAAGGCGGTTGAAGTAGTTCTCTTACGACGATTTAATACGATGAGCTGGAGCTCGCAACTCTTTTATTGATAAGGCTATTTAAGTTGTGCGCTACCAAAATATACACGCATTTTATTTGCTGTTGTCCGTGAGATCGGTTCTTGTTGTTGTGGTGCGTTTATAGTGCTTACATTCGTGAATAAAAATGTGGCTTGTATTATACATACTTCTGGCGTTGCCATTGCTGTTGTTTGTGTATTTGGAAATTCGATTTTATAGCAAGAAACGCGTGCTGAACAAAATAAAAGGAGAGCCTACAATACCCGTATTCGGGAATGCTCTTCAAGTGGGCAAAACTCCTAGTGGTAATATTTTTAGCAATGACCGGTCTTAAAAATTCTACTCATTCTTAATAATCTTTGTTATTAATCTTATCAGAAATCCTGAATACTATTTTCGAATGGTGGCATAAGTATGACAGAGACAATTTTCGTTTCTGGGTTGGCTACTATCCCAATGTTGCAATCGTTAATCCTAAGCATTTGGAGGTAAGTCTCAATAGCAATAATATTTTTAGTTTATTTAATTGTTAATAAGATAACATATGTTTTAGGTAATTTTGAGCAGCAACAGCTTGATCGGAAAAGCCGAAATTTATGGTATGCTGTATCCTTGGCTGGGCGATGGTCTTCTTACGGGCTCTGGGAAAAAGTGGCATAAGCATCGCAAAATGATAACTCCCTCGTTTCACTTTAATATATTACGAGACTTTCACGATGTTATGAACGAGAACTCGACCAAATTTATCAAGCAACTTAAGAAAGTTTCAGCCGCTGATGATATTTTTGATATTCAAGATGAGTCCCATTATTTCACACTGGATGTCATTTGCGACACTGCGATGGGTGTGTCCATCAATGCCGTTGAAAACCATGACAATAATGTTGTGAAGGCATTCAGAGAGTAAGTTCCGCCGCACACATCTGTAACATTTCTAAACTAAAGTTGTGTTTTTTCTTTTAGCATGTGCTACTCGATAAATATGCGAGCATTTAGTCCTCTCAAGCGTCCAGAGTTTCTCTTCCGCTTTGCTCCTGAGTACCCTGCTTTTCAAAAGACGCTGAAAATTTTACAAGACTTTACAAATGAGATCATTGGAAAACGCATCGAGGCACATCGATTAGGTGCAGCCACAATAAACGAGGGAGATGAGTTCTCCCGTAAGAAGATGGCCTTTTTGGATACGCTACTCTCGGCCACTGTTGATGGTCGTCCTTTAACTCAGCATGAGATCTATGAAGAGGTTTCCACTTTCATGTTTGCTGGTCATGACACAACAACATCTGCTGTTGCCTTTTCTGTTTACATTCTCTCCAGATTTCCTGAGGAGCAGGTAAGTTCTCAGCTTTGATTGAGAGATTTCATTTAACTAATTTTTTTCTACAGCGCAAGTTGCTTGAAGAACAAAGACAAGTGATGGACAATCAACTAGATCGAGATGCCACATTCCAAGAAATCTCTGAAATGAAGTACTTGGATCTGTTTATCAAAGAAGCACAAAGGGTTTATCCCAGCGTTCCGTTCGTGGGCCGAATGACAGAAAAAGACTATGACATAAGTTAGAAAACAAAAACTGCTGCCGAAAATTCTTTAACCTCGTACTATTCTTAGATGGCACCACTCTGCCTGAGGGAACTTCGCTGAATCTCGCTATTATTATTATGGGCTACGATGACCGCATTTTCAAGGATCCCCATCGCTTCTACCCTGAACGATTTGAGAAGGAAAAGCCGGGTCCCTTTGAGTATATCCCATTCAGCGCTGGTCCGCGCAACTGCATTGGTCAAAAGTTTGCGCTTCTGGAGCTGAAGACAGTGATATCGAAGATTGTGCGCACCTTTGAGGTGCTGCCAGCTGTGGATGAACTTGTTTCTAAGGATGGCTATTTGAATACCTATTTGGGCCTACCCAAGGTCGAGAAGGAGCGAAAGGAGCGGGCGGGTCATAAGTACGATCCCATCTTGTCAGCAGTTCTGACACTAAAGTCCCAAAATGGCCTTCACCTGCGCATGCGTGAACGAAAATAGAGGCCTTACTATTATTCTTTTAATTATTTTTGTTTTTAATAATACCGAAAGTATAGTTGATTACTCTAAGCTTTTGTATGAAATTTATTTTAATCGCTCATGTGGGAAGAACTTTAGCAGAGACGCTCGCATGCTGTAGTTTGTTTATTTTATACTATTTCATAATAAGTATACAAACGTGAATTGGCAATTCCAGTTCTGCGTCACAGCTTAACCTGTTTTCCAGCACACAGATGCACCGGTACGTATGAGCGATATAAAGAGAGCGCAATATCGTGTGTGAGAGTAGTTTTGTTTCGCATACCGGTTTCGCCAACTCACTGTGATAAGCGTAATCTCACGAGCTCTCACCGCTCTAATCAAAAAAGTTGTAAACGACGGCGATTTATTTAATTTGCACGGCGTCTGAAACTAGTTGCATTTTCATTCGACCGTTCGGGGCGATCGGAACTTAATCTTATTGGCGAATTCGAGTGCTCGCAATCGAAGCTGAAAATGTGGCTGATATTATACGTGTTCTTGGCATTGCCATTGCTGTTGTTGGTGTACCTTGAGATAAAAACATATAAAAAGAAACGCATTTTAAGTAAAATGTATGGAGACCCCACAGTCCCCTTTATCGGCAATGCTCATCAAATGGGCAAAAATCCGGCGGGTAAATGTGCAAATAACTGAAACAGATTATTAAATAAAATGTGAAAAAAATCATTTTCTGTACTCAACAAGTATTCAGTAACGTTAACAAACGTAGAATGCATTTATGCATTACGTAAGGCAGTTCGTTAAATAAAACCGTTAATATATAATTTAATACCTTTGAACTGTTGAAAATCATAAAAGGGCTGTTGTGTTAGATTGTAAACAAAACGATTCATGTTCTATAATTGTTGCCAGATACGGAGACAAATGGATTTATAACCCGGCTAGTTAATAGCTTGTGTGCAAATAATCAATAAATGAGTCAGTATGGCTACTAAGACTAAGGTACCAATAAAATTATGATTACCGGTTATAGAGCGAAATTTTATAAATTTTTATTGCATGTTCTTGAACTCTAGATAGTTCATGATAAGACATTTACTGTTTATCTGAGCCAATTAATGTAAGCAAACAAAGTAGATAAAAGTGTTTACAATAATTAGGTTAAACTATATTATTTGCTAAATTTTTGTAATTTCTAAATACTTCACACAGAAATCCTGAGCACCATTTTTGAATTGTGGCGAAAATCCGACAAGGATAACTTCCGCTTTTGGGTGGGCCCCAATGCCACAGTGGTTATTAACAATCCGAAACACTTGGAGGTAAGTTGTTACATAACATTTTACAATCAATTTCGAAATTGAGTTGACGCTTTATCAGTTTATCTTAAACAGCAACACTTTAATTAATAAATCAAATATTTATAATATGGTGCATCCTTGGCTGGGCAAAGGACTGCTGACGAGCACTGGCAAGAAGTGGCACAAGCACCGCAAAATGATAACTCCCTCGTTTCACTTTAATATCTTACAAGACTTTCACGATGTTATGAACGAGAACTCGACCAAATTCATGAAGCAGCTGAAGAAAATTTCAGTTGGCGACAATATATTCGACTTCCAAGATGTGGCAAGTTATTTCACGCTGGATGTCATTTGCGATACGGCGATGGGTGTGTCCATCAATGCGATAGAAAACAATGACAACA
>JBAMCN010000057.1:1998-12316 GCA_037075225.1 Dichaetophora lindae
AGATTGGATTTGATTTCGATTTTAACAAGTAAAAATATTTCATTTTAATTAACTTTAGTTTGATTTTAAATATTCATAGCAATTTGTAAACCGACACTTTTTAAATTATAATCCGATTTCAATATTTTAAGTAACTTCTAAGTTTTAAATTAAGTTTTCTAAGTTTCTAAGTTTTTAGCCGATAATAAATTAATTAAAATATAAATTTTTTAAATCACATTCATATTCAATTTGACTCGAAATGCTTTTAAATTGAATATTTTCGGCATTATTCATTAAATTTAAAAAAATAATTATCAACCAGACTCAACTATAGCTTATGGAAATAAATTATAATTTTGAAAATACCCGAAAGCATTTTCTTAAATTTCGGGATACATTTTCTTCTACTTTTCAAATCAGATTTTTGATTTCGATTTTAATATGTAAAATAATAAATTTTAATTTATTTAATTTTAATATTAAATATTTTAAGCAATTTGTAAGCCGAAACTTTTTAAATTGTAATCCGATTTCAATCACTCTTTTATTTTCATATTATTTTAACTAACTTTTAAGTTATCAATTAAATTTTCTCCCAACTGTTTTTAGCCGGCAATAAATCTCTTTCATAGTCAATTTGACTCGAAATGCTTTTAGATTGAATATTTTCGGCATTATTCATAAAATTTAAAATAAAAAATTTGATCTGTACACGCAGAAGAATTTAACTTCATATTTATTCTAACTTTTTATTCTTATGCAATTGATTTAATTTTTTATTATTTATTGTCGCCAGCAACAGATTTTAATGCACTTCGCAGCCGCGCAGCAGGCAACTTGATGCTGGTTGGCACCGCCCAGCGGGGTAGCACACAAAGCGAAAGCCAAAAAAAAACGTAAGCAAACAACAGAGAGCGAGGTGGAGGTGGGAGAGAAGAGCAGAAGCGAGTCTAAATGGGGAAAAACAAAAACGTATTTACCTCAAATTAAACATTATTATGCCGGGGCCAGCAAAGGAGATGCTGCTGGTCATTTGAGGGCAGCCGCAGGTGGCGACCACACACACACACACACACTAGCATACACTCACTCACGTTGACCGCAGTAAATCACGCCGCTAAATGATGGCGACCGCCGCTAGGTGGGTGCTGAGGGGGCTGGGGGCTGGTGGCTGGTGGCTGGGGTGTCCCCCTGACCCTCTCGACTGTGGCAAGGACATATGTGCGGGGCAGCAGACGCAGCGAGCACGTCCTGCTGCCTGGCCGTGGGTCCTGGGTCCTTGGCTTGGGTTCCTTGCATTTTGTCGAGGCACTTCCCGTTTTGGTCAGCGACGCGAACGGACGCGAGTGCCGGACCCAAATGTGTGCTTTGGGCGGCTCATTCGCCGCCTTAATGACATTGCCACACACACACAGCCCTGCCTCCACCTCAAAGCCCCACCATTGGACTTGCACATGAGAGTTTATTTTGTAATTAACGCCTGCTGCCGTTTGCCGGCTGCCTGTTGCGCCTCTGCACCTAAGCTTCATGACTGGAGGAGGATAAGAGGGCGAGTGCGCTCATTCTTTTGCTGCTGTTAATGACGTTGACAGGCTTTGGTGGGTGTGGGTGTGTGTGTGTGTGTGTGTGAGTGTGTGTGGAAAAGCGAGAGCGTCCATTTGCTGCCTGTCAACACCTCAACGCAGTTGCCACGCCCTTTCGCCTGGAGGCCAATGCAGAAGGAAATGGAGATGGAGAGCAAAAAAATGGCCTATTGCAACAGCTCGCCTCACACCCAGCTGCCTGCCTGTCGTCCTTGTGGAGCTCGTTATTGTCGCTGCTTTGAGTTAATTTGCGGCATATGAAGAACTGTGCGCTTGAAATGAATTGAATGCCAAGAGTCGAGTGTGCCTATGCGTGTGTGTGTGTGCCAAGGGAGGCAAAACTGTTGGGCGTCGCTGTTGTGTCGGCAAATGCCGCTGCCGTTGCCGCCAACAGGTGTAAATGCGAATTAATTAACCGCAAACACTATAAACAACACCTCAACTCTGCGTGTGTGTGTGTGTGTGTGTGTGTGTGAGCTAACAAATTGGCTTGACGTTTTGCTAAATTGAAATGAAATTCATTACGCGCAACGCTTTGTAGGCAATGCGCGTCCTTTAGACAAAATTCTCAAATTGCCAGCAACAGCAACAACAACAACAATTTTGAAACGGTAAAAGAAATCAAGTGGATATTATGATGGCACAACATTAGGGTGGGGTGGAAGGGGGCCAATGTTGCTGCTCGCCTCGATTTCAAGTCAATTCAAATCAAATCATTTGGAAGCAAATCATTTGATATGTTGCGGCAATTGACAAACTCGCTTTGGCGACGGCTGTCAGGATGAAGGTTACGGCGGGGGTGGGGCAGCTCCACACACACACACACAAACACACAATTGCTCAATTCAATTTCCATTTGAGTGCGTTGTCGTCATTTGCTTCAATAACAAACTTGATCTCTCTCCCTCCCACCCTTCTCTCTCGCTCTCTCTCTCTCTCCCTCTCGCTCGCTCTTGCGCGTTGTTGATGAGGTCGCCAAACTGTCGCTCAGCCGGCAAAATGGCCAAAATGGCAAATCAAATAATAAAAAGCAAGCAGCGCACAGTCAAACGATGTCGCACTCAGGTGAGTGGCTTTAATGTTTGCAACGAGTCGCCGGATGCTGAGGATGCGGCATATGCCACATGCCGCATGCCACATGCATTAAGCATTAGGGGACCTTCCTGCTCGGTAATTGTCTTGCACTTGATTTGCTACTCATTGAAATCGAATAGGCATTGAAAATAGGCCTCTCCACATATACACTGTCAGAATTGATGGAGTCCATTCGCACCAGCAAAGAGTTGGACGAAGAGAGCAGAAAGCACTGACAATGAAATATCGATTCTACTTAGTATAAAGATATTCTAATGCTTTATGCATTTATCAGAGTCGCCCCATCGATGATCAACTAAATGCTTGAGCTGCGAATAAAAAAAGATTATCTCTAAAGAGAAGAGCAAATAATGATATTCCAACTCAATATCGAAGCATGCTTTGAACAGTATTTCTTTATAGAGAAGACCAGCTTAAGATATTCAAACTAAATGTCTTAGGTTCAACTATAATTCTTCCAATTTTGCTCTTAAGAAGATTCCTTTCAAAGAGAAGAGCGAATGAAGATATTCGAACTAAATTTCGAATCTTGCTTTGCAGAGAATTACTCTAAAGATATTCCTACTACATGCTTAAGCTTGAATTCTCCCAAATCGGTCATAAATTAGATTTTTGTATTCTAAAGAGAAGAGCGAATGAAGATATTCCAACTAAATATCAAATCATGCTTTAAAGAGAATTTCTCTAAAGATATTCCTACTATATGTTTAAGCTCGAATTCGCCAAAATTGGTCATAAAATAGTCTTTGTCAGAAAGAGAAAAGCTAATGAAACTATTCCCACTAAATATCGAATCTTCCCATCGAAATATTCCAATATATTTAAAGTTTGACCTGAAGAGCACTTTCTCTGTAAGGAAGAGCAACCCGAAGATATTCCAAGTAAATATCCAAGCTAAGAGTCTCCCTGCGAAATCTGTCTTAGCTTAGAAGATTTTCTCTCAAAAGAAGAGCAAGTTAAGGTCTTCCATGTAAGGAAGAAGAAGTGTACTCAGAGCATCCGCTGTTCGTCTTGGGCTACTGTTCTTTCACCTGAAGAGGGCTCGTTGGCTGTTTTATTGTCGTCTCCCCTGCCCGAAGGGCGCTGTTATTTTTATTATTGGATAACATTGCCCGATTACGCGCACTTGAATCGATTTATTGTTATTGAAGAGAGACCCTAACGAATACATTTTCTAGCCATAATTACAGCCACTTGGCATTTGTCTTAATGGAAGCGAGGCAGCATTTTTTGCGGCACTGCCACTGGGATTGTGATTGCCGAAGGCAGGTAGCGGTTGGGTAGGGGTAGCGATGGCTGGAAGGAGGGGGCGGGGGAACAACATTTCACTTAGCTATGCGGCAATTGAAGGCAATTCTTTGGCCAGTTGCCAGTGGCAGGCGCATGATTCGTATTTTGGTTGCGGCTTTCTTCTTTCCCGCTGCTTCCTTTTTGGCATCTTTCACTTATTATTTAATTATTTGGTTTTTGGTAATTCCTGGCGGATACTCAGTGCTGACTTCCTTCGCCCGATTCTATTTGGTTTAATTTCATTTCGTTGCCGCTGCCAACCGCAGCGCTACCCCCGCATTCTGTCCCCCGCCCAAACGCTCTGGCAGCAATCACATTTCAGTTCATCATTAGCGCAGACATTGACAGCGACGTGCCAGCGAAGGTGGTGGTGGTGGTGGTGGTGGTGGTGGTGGTGGCGGGACACTGAGGCTCTGAAGAGGACTTGGACTCTCTTTCTCATCATAGTTTCGCAATTATGAACTAAAGAGTGGGGGGTGTGAGGGGTTAGCGCTCTACTCAATCAATCATAATTAGAGTGAATTGCAATTATTGCTGCATAGTTTTTTTGGTGGCCCTCATGCCAAATTGCAACTGACATGCGGCCTAATAATGTTGCCAAAACGGAATTTCCCAATTGGAATTGGCGCAATTAGATTCCTGTTGCCTAATCAAACACCTCGGGATGAATTAGGAAAGCCCTCGCCGTGGGTTGAAAGAAGCATCATATCACTCTCGCCTTCTCTAAATATCAGCAGAGACCTCTTTAAAGCGAGCATTTAAGAAACCCAATGCTAGGAGTTCTAGTTATCCGCATTTCAGAAGGAATAGTTAAAGTTCCCAATGTAGATTGAGAGAAGAAGCTCTCTTTTGGCTTTAAGAAGACCATTTGAATTTTCACTAAATGCAGATCGAATTCGATTTGAAATTTGCTGTCGGGCATCACGACTATCCTTAAAATGTAGATATTTAGTTAAGAATTGTGCTCGTCGAAGAGGACCAAAGGACACTGATACTGATAATACTTGGTATGCAAATTTGATTTGTTGTGCTACGTGAGAGAGAGAGAGAGAACGTCCATTGCCCCCAAGGACCGTAAGTAAAGGGGCCCAGGACTAAAGACTCTGAGCCCAGGCGGCGGGTGGCTTGTGCACTTTTGTAACTGGTTGTGTAAACACTCGAAAGAAACCAGCTAAACCAATGCCACGTTCAGGTTCAGGTCCGTTACAATACGCCCGAAAAGAAAAAAAAAAATACAAAGCCCAAGCAAGAGCCAAGAAAACAGAGAAAAAAAGGGCCAGGGCCAGCCCCAGCGACGCCGCTGCGAACGAAAGGGTCAGGACTGTCAGTCAACCGAAGGACGAGCGCACGGACCTGGGACTGGGACAGGGCATCACATGACGCAGCGGCTGCCTCGGCATTCAACTTGTCGTGGTAATTGCGTAGCATTTCCATAGATTAAGGGATTTACTCAACTGCTTTCACTTGGCGTCACCGTCGCCGTCACTGATACCAGGACTTGGCCCAAAGACAAAAGCCGCGAGCCAGCAGGGCCAGAAGGGCAGTGAACGAACAAAAAAAAGAGGCAAATAGATACTACGAATAAAAAAAATGACAAGATGCCAGAGCCATCTGCTGCTGGACGAAGACCAAATACCCTAGCAAGCCAACCAGACGAGAGTTTCGTAGAGAATCGCACAGATAATGCAAAGAAGGGGACATGTATCCCAAAGATAAGACATCCAAAATCCAAGGCATGTAGCTCATGTTTCGTGACTTGGACCTGGGCAAGGGCATTGTAGTAACTGCGAGGGGTGAACTGAAACCAGAGCAAAGATATTTTCGGCACGCACAAAAAAACGAAGGAGGGAGGGGAAGGAGAAGGAAAGATGCTCAAGTGTAGTAAAACGCTTGTGTTAAATACTTTTATTGAGATGGTAAGCCTTTTTATTAGCTCAGACCTAAATAAACAAGCCCGGGCGGGCAGGGGCGGGTCGGACATGGAGCTAAAGCCCCGCTAAATTTCCTGGACGGGCAACTGGAAAGTCAAAATATTCTACTTTTTTTCGGAGGGGTAACATGAGGGCCAAGCCGGTGCTGCCCTTCGCGGCGGTTGGAGGCGGCGCTGGCTGCGCCTTTTATCTGCCCAAAGGGGAGGGGCGGGTGAGGTCTCCAGGTCGCAGCCGCCGTTTAACATACTTTAAGCATGTTGTTGCAACCCGAAGTAAACAATAAAACACAGGCACAAAAAACGGCGGCAAAGTGACAAAATATTTAAATACTGGCGGCAAAAAGTGCTCAAAAAATACGTGAAAATTAAATGAAAATGCTCGAAAGCATCATAAAAATAAAGGCTCAATGGCGGCAGCGATTAGCGAGCGACATAAAAACGAAAACAAAAGCGACAAAGGAAGCACCAATCCTTGCGAAACGATTACGATTTAGATTAACAAGGATTTGGCAAATTGAAAAAGTGAACAAAAATATTTAGAAGCGAAGAATTGAACTATTGCATAGGGTAGCTGCTAGTTGATCTCGCTAAACAAATAACAAAAACTAACCTCTTTATTTTTTTAAGAACTATAGTTACAAATTCTTAATCTGAATGGGTTTTTCTGGACTTTTCCCATTCCTTGCCACAAATGTTGGACCAATAACTTTTGCTTTCTCTATTTATATTTTGTTCTTATTTCTATTTCATTATCTTTGTGAATTTTAATTTGTATGTAAGTTTTAACACACTGCAAAAAAATAATAATTTTTTCGTGCCATTTTGATGAAATTGATAATTCTGGTAGAGTTGGGGCACCAGATGGCGAAAACCGAAAAAATTTTCAGTTTTATGGTATTTCTTTTTTTTTCGTTTGCGGAAATCCCCATAGCAATTGTCAATTGGCAACCGATTTTCAAAAGCAAGAAAGGCTTAAAAGTTAAATTACCCAAATATCTGTCATATATTGTTTTTCGAATTTAAGCTATCATTTCGGAGTTATACAAAATCAAACTTTTTATTTATATTTCTGGTATATTTTTTTTTTTTTTTCCAAAAGTCCAATTAAAAGCCACACCCAAGACTAGATTACTAGGTGTCTTGTTACATCAATTCATCGTAGATTAAAAGCTGTGGTAAAATAGCCGAGCTATAGCGATTTATAGCGAGATGTATTTCAGATGAACTTTCATCAAAATGGCAAATCTGGTGTTGCACAGTGTTATTAGAGCACCTTACGTATGATTTCATAAATAACTATTGTCGGACATATTTAGCTAATCGTATATTATTATAACCAGTGCTGCAAACCTACAAAAAATTGCTGTTGGTTCGGTTCACGATTCGAACCAATCGCTCTGTTATGGGTTCGGTTCACCAACTGGTTTTCAGCCTTTCATGAACCAAGGTCGTGGTTCGAGCCTTGGTTCGCCGCATTTTTTTCAACATATTGACTTGATTAAATGACCCATTTTAAATTATTTATTTATTTTATTTATCCATCTCGAAATCTGTTCAACAGAACACAGATAACATCATCATTCAATATTTTACTTAAGCAAGCAAATGATATGTCTTAATATATTATACTATCCTACAAATTAATTTTTCGAACCTCTTATAATTTATAAAACGCTTTGGTTCGGGCTTAAGTTCGAAAAATGTATAAGCGCGATGGTTCGGTTGGAGGTTCAGTTCACAGTTGAATAAAGCTTGAATTCCGGGTTCGAACCGGTTCGATTCAAACCGGCTTGCAGCCCTGATTATAACTACTGTTTTAATTAAGCAGTTGACAGTTGTTGCGCCAGCGAGAAGATCAACCTATAGTTTATACAAGTAACTACTCCCATTCTTTCCAATCAATACTCTGTCTCGCTGCCTGTCGATCGGTTAATGTTTCAAAGTGAGAAAGAGAGAGCGAGGAGAGGGAAAACGAGAGCTAGAGACAGAGTGCTTTAAAGCTTAAGATTTGAAGGCAGTGCAAAGGCGGCAACACGAACTCGCAAAGCGCTTAAATCAAGTTCGTCCCTGCGAATTAGTGTGTGTGTGTGGGTGTATTCGTAAAGAGAGAAAGAGAAAGTCATAAAGTGTTGTTTAATGGCATTTTTCATCCATTACTTACCGTTATTATGCTAATGAGGTCGTTACGCGTATTTGTGTGTATATTTTATTTATATTGGATTGTGAGCGCGCGCCTGACACAGTCGAGCACACACACATGACGGCACACGCATGCACTCCACTCCACTCCGCAACAGCCCGACTACAGTGTGACCTCGCTAAGGGCGATACAGTTAACGTACTGTTGGCCTCTTTCTAGCTAGCGAGCGTTCACTGTACATAGTAGAAGGCCATCAGCGTCAGCAACAAATCTCTGCATACATTTTGTTCACAGCGCGTTTTATAAAATGTTTTCTATTGTGTGCCCCGTGGGCAACTATGCGTGTGTGTGTGCCTAATAGGCAAAGCCTGCTGCCTGCTCATCAGCTGCTGTTGTTTTTGTTGTTGTTTTGTGGGGGCTAATTGAGAGGTTTGTCATCATTTGTTAAATTTCTGTAGCATAATTTCAGGCGCAGCGCTTTAAATGCCATCCATCCACAAGCACTTTAATTGGCAAAGCTGCCGCCGCCGTTGACTGCATCAAGTTGATATGAACTGTTTGTTGGACAGGCCCAGCGGCAAAACGAGTCACGTTATGAGCCAAGACAACAGCAGCAAATGCGAAATGCAAACAGCGACGACTGTTCGTGTGGGTGGGGCTGGTGCTGGTGGCTAACAGTGGTTACTACCACTACCACTACCAATGCTAGTCAGTTGGCGACAGGAACCGCATTGGCAGGCAGAGGCAGGCAGTGGCAAACTTTTGCTTCTGAATACGTAAAATGTTTTGGTAAATGTGTCCCAAATGTCGTTGACGAGGAGCACGGGCTGCAGGAGCTGGCTGGGCAGCTGGGTTGGGGGGCAAGGCGGCACCGCAAACGATTTGCGCACAGCAGGGAGACGGAGTAGGGAGCCAGTAGTAGCCGGTAGGCAGTTGCTAGAGCTGAGCGAAACTCTCCAAAGACACGAGTCTTGAAATTCGTCCATCGAGCCGAGCTCATCTCTGGCTGGCTGGCTGGCTGGCTGGCCAGGGCTGCCGCTGGGAGGCTGTTGTCGCGATTCTCACAGCGACATTTCCATTCGATTCGTGGCTAAATAACTTGCAAGAAAGCGCCAACGGGCAGTGGAGGGGGCAGCTAACACACCGACAGCGACTCTCCGCAGGTGGAGAGTGGTGGGGTGTGGACTCTGAGCGCGGTCTGTGGTCGCTGGTCGGTGCGGTTCTTCTTGTTGTTATCGTTGTTGTTGTTGTTGTCTATTGCAGCTGTTTGGATTGTTGCGCCTTTTTGGAATATACACACACGCACACCCCATGCCGTGGCGTTCAGTTCAGTGCACAGTTCTTAAGCGCTTTCTTGTCCTGCGGTGGTCGTTTGTTTGCCACGCACATAAATCCTGGCGCTAGTTGTCCCAAAGGCACTGCCAATGGCAGCCCACGGTGACAGTTGTGCACAGGCCCAACCACCCACCCACCTACCTGCCTGCCTGCCGAGTCACAGCCCAGTGGTTGCTCCTGTTCGTCCTGCCAGCGAACGCGTGTAAACCGCATACTTAATTATGAAGTCGCCACCGCCGACGAAAACGAGGACAACGAGGACAACGAGGACAAAGACGAGGACATCGACGCTGCTGGCCTGCCCTGCCTGCTGCCCACCTGGTGCCGCTCAAGCAGCCGGAACAGCTGCGCCGCAACCAAGGATTGCAGGCGTTTTAAAGCCACTTTCAATAACTTGAGCCTCACACACACACACACAAACACACTAGTCCGGCAACTGCCGCTGATTGTTTAAGTGGCATTGTTGAAATTTAAATTTGGAATATTTACAAAACATTTCAATTTCACTGATCAACTTGATTAATTGAAACTGAAATTCAGACTTCCAGATTTTGAAACTGGTTGATACTTAGTAATAACTAAAGAATCTGCCCTGCTGCTAAGCTGCATCGGTAAGATAGCTGCCTTATATTATATTTTTTCTGCATTGACGGCTTCATTTGTATGGAAATAATTACGTTTGCTGCATCCAAGTTAGCTGCCTTTTGCACTTAAGAGCCTCGTTTCGACAGAGCTAAATTGCCATATTCTATGAATATCATCCAACTTAGCTGCGCTATTTGGGAAACTCTTTTTCTATTCGGCACCACATGCAAATTTTAATTACAATCTGCAAAGAATTATTAGAAAAATAATATATGTAGTTCATACAACATTTAATTCTTTTATTTGTAATATTTAATAAAATTCAAGTCTGATTAAAAATAATTTTATTTAAAAATTTCGTTAACTGCCTTGTCGACT
>JBAMCN010000058.1:0-12291 GCA_037075225.1 Dichaetophora lindae
CCGGCGTTGTTGAACTTGCTCCAGGACAGCAGCTCCTGCATCAGCTTGCGCGCCTCCGGCTGACTGTGGGCCAGGCCAAGCAGGCACGTCCAGATCGGCTTCACGTCGTGCAGCGTCTGCGGATTGCACAGCACGTAGAGGAACACGGGACGCAGATACTCTATGCTAAAGCTCCGAATGCTGCAAGAAAGCAATTACAACTGGCTGTGCTAGTCCTGTATCAAGGGGCATTACCTTTTGTCGTGGTGCTGGCAGATGCCGATTATCTTGTTGCTGACGTCGTGCATGTTGACGCCCGTGTGCTGGAGCAGCGCTATCAGTGGGTGCTGCTGCGTCTTCAGGCCGTAGGGACACTGATACGACTGCTTGTCCTTGAGCGGCGCCGTCTTGCGCTTGAGGGTCAGCAGCTGCAGGCCCAGAATGCTCTCCGTGATGATGGCAAAGTGCATGGGGCTGAAAAAGAGAGAGAAATACTTTAATCAACTTTAAGTGCTGCGAATTACAGGTGCTGGGTGGGGCAAGGTGGATTTAACGGGCCGTTTAGCACACAATCGCTTGCTTGTTGACTTTCCTGGCAAGGAGCAGTCAAATCGTTTTCCCTGTGACGCGATAATTGCAGTGCAGGCGGGGGCCCGGCGGCGTTCACAATGGCTGCTTGGCTTAATTGCTGCTTCGGTTGCAAGTGGCAATTAATATGCAATCCTTTTTACTTGCACCTGGCTGCTATCAAGGTTAATTTCTGCATTACATGCTGTTTACTTGACTGTTTACTCCGCTGCTTGCTGGGGGTGGGCGCGGCGCGTCCTTCAGGTGTGAAAACATTTCAAGTTCAAAGCCACTCACGCTTCACTCGCTCAAGTCATTTGAATACTGGCCAGTTGCTGCCGCCAAGGCCAAGATACTCTGTCCTTGGCGTGCGCCCTCCTCCGGGAGTGGCGGCAACGCGGAAACGGCTAATAGATTTTTTTCCAGTGCGTGTCACTGGCCAACAGGATTGCGGCCAACAGGAAGCTATGCAAATCGCTCACGCATTGTGCCAGTCATTGCTAATACGCGTGCCAATGGGCGTCAACAGCATGGATTACCTAACTGGCCATCTATCACATGGCTCGGCCCCCTAACTGGGTCGCAGGGTGGTCGCATGGGCAAGCCTTCAATTAGCTGCTAATCAAATGCTGCAAGCAGTTGTCCTATTGCATGTGTAATTCATACCTGCGAACCCAGACGAATCGAGCCAAGCCTAGCGCTAAGCCTTTGAACGGAAGTGAAAATGGTTGTGTGTGTGTGTGTTTAGTTCAACAGACTTACCCAGCGTTGGGCAGCATGGACAGCAGCATTGTCTGTATGGAGTTGGCCTCTAGGACGCCCTCGTCCACTAGGCGCACCAGCGTCTGGCAGCTCATTAGGCCCAGTTGCATATGCTCGTGCTTGCACTGGGCTTTAAGGAACTCAATTTCCTTGATTTGGTGCTCGGCTATTTGCTTTTCCTTGGACTCGACGATTTTGTTGTAGATCTTCTCGAGACAGGCGGCTAGCTTAACCACCGAGCTATTAGGGCTTAGGTTGCTAAAGTTCTCCATGACTGGGGCTTCAATCCTGAAACGGCAGTAAACAAAATTGTATGCAAAAATAAGTTTACAGAAAAGCTAGTCTCTTGTCCAACACACACAACGGGCACACGATTTATTGTTTGTTTGGGTACTGTGAGTATCCCACTTTCAAATGCTACAACGCGCGTGTCCTTTCGCCAACGTGGTCGCCACTCGAATGACGGGGCGGCGTTTATTCGAATCGCTTGACACGTTAGAAAACAAAACAAGCTCACTTGGCCGGGTCGGTGCGTTGTGGGTGGCGCCTTGTGCAGTTAGCACGATATGTTGCTCAACAGCAGGTGAATGTTTTATTGATAAGGAAAGCCTTTAATTTGAATATAATAATCATTTAAATATGATTGTTTTTATACTTTAGTCGCTCTTGGAAAATTGTAAACAAAAAAAATGAGGCAACAAATGAGGCAAAAGCAAAATTGGTCGATAGATGATCGCTATCTTGACGTTCTCGATAAGAAATGTTCTTTTGATGCGTTTGAACTAGTTTAGTTGCATAGCGTTCAGCTTTTCACTGGCATAGGCGCTAAATTTCAAATATGTAATATAATGAAATGTGCTGCATATTAAGATCTCTATGGAAATATCACAACTATTTTGGTGGAAGGCTTGAATTTGTTCCGGTTATTTGCTGCTTACATTTAATGTATTTTTAGCAAGGGCGTAAGCATAATTATGAAATTTAAAAAAGAAATTAAAATCAAGATTCTCTTCGGAATGAAAAATTCATTCTCTGAATTTATTGCGCACAACGGCAATGATTCAACTTCATTCTAGTGTTGATTTATATTAATTTAGTCGCAACGGCTTCTTCTTGCTGCCTCCCAGTTAATTGACTTTATGCATTTTTGTAAGGCAGCGAGCCATAAAATAAAATTAATTGTACCTCTGCAGCCATAAAAATGTGACCAGAAGGAGCTGAGCTATGGGAGCAAAAAGGCTACCTATAAACGCAGAAATGGAAGCCGGCACTAAAAGTGAAAAGTTGCCGCCCAACCTGAGGCCGAAATGAATACTTTGTGTACAAAATAAAGGATGGGTAAATTTAAATCGTAATCGCTCATTGCACGTCCGAAGCGAAAGCGAAATGCGAAAGCTCAAAGGCAGCGCTAACAAAGGCTAAGCCAAAGACAGCCCGACATCATTTCCGCTTCCTGGCTAAAGCCAAGTCTGTTGCCAAACTTGTTTCTTTCTTAGCCTTAATCGCGCGTGGGCTTGGCCAGGGATTTATGATTTTATTACCGGATCGCGGTGCGTGGCTCATCCTGTGAAATGTGCCGTGAAAGTTTTTGCTGGCTTCTTAAGTTGCCTTTTTGCATGAAATTTTTAATTTTCAAACTTTTACACATTTCAATCTGAGTGCCAAACTCTCTTTCATCACTATCCATGCCCTAAGCAGAGATGCCTTCCGCCTTAAATTGAATAAAAATTAATTTCTCAACGTTTCGTTTAGATTTTCACTCTTATGCTGTCGACTTCTTATTTGTGGGCCTTGGGATGCTGCGCATGTTGATGGCTTCCGTTGATAAGCGGTTGCCAGGCTGCTAATCCTTGGCATTTGTTTGCCAGGTTATGCGTTTTTTATGGCAGTCAGGCTTCCATATAATTAATATCCATATAATTATGTAAGCAACATTCTTAATGCCCCCAACACATTTCACCGCCACGCGCCTCATAGCCGGCTGAGTACATAAAGGGAAAGCAAATAATTAATAGGGCAGCAAGAAAAATTGATGTGTAAAAAGGGTGGTGGGCGGTGTTAGTTTCCCTACAATAGTTTCTTCCTCTGCTGATCCTTTAAACATATTGATTTTAGATTTGAAGGCAGCTATTTTAAAAGCTTCGCTAATTGCTGCGCCTGATTCGAGCTGTTACTAAGCACCCCATAATAAGCAAGTGTCGCCTATCCTGTAAATACACACACGCCATGTGGGGTGGTGTGTGTTTGTGTTTGTGTCACGTTGACTTGCACGTGGCCACAGGCTACCCAATTCAATTAAATGGTGTCGACTTATTTAATAATGTACAAATTTGACTTGGTCTCTATAAATGAGTAATTGGTATACATTTGAGTGCTTAAGCCAAGGTAATTCTCAGGCTTAAATCACTTACGAAAGTTGCGAGCGAGCTCTTAACAATGATGGACGTGAGTTGATATGAATATTTATATTTACCTGTATGCGCCCAAAGTTGGGCAATGAATATTTATGAAGTGCTGCATTACGCATACGCAGCGTTGTCCTCAGTTTGTAAATTGAAAAGTCTGCCAACTGCAAGTACGCGTTTGGCAGCAGCGTTTGCTTAGCATTAAGAAGTTGCCATCAAGTTCCTAATTGAAATAATTCATAATCCATAATGCTGTCCTGCAGCAGAGGACTTGCCAGCAGAATCAATAACGCAACCTGACAGCAGCCAGTCTAACGAATTGATAAAGTTCCCAAACTCTGCGTCATGATTACGAAACTTGTTGTATCGTGCAGTTGAAGCCAAGGAAGGCGCTGATTGCAATTTCAAGGTTAATTTGTTGCAAGTTTCATAATTCATTACGCATACGCCATGGTGTGCTCCCACTTGAGCTGCCTGGCGCCTGTTTCTATGTGTGCGTGGGTGTGTGTGTTGGTGTTATTTATGTTATAACATATTTCCGGAGCCCCACGTACGTTTGATTGATAACCGAAACTTTAATGCTACGGAAAAGATGGTATCCGATTTTAAGTCCCTTGCCCTTTTGATTTGCAGCTCGTATTTACGTTTCAAATTAAAAATATTATACACACAACTAAGTATAAAAACGTAAATATTCTTTTGTATGTATTTCTAATTTTTATTTTATTTAATTTGTGCGGCACGTGCGTAAAATTTAATGAGACGCCTGCCAGCGACTTTCCAACCGTGCGGCACGTCGTTAACCTTCGGACCCAGACAAGAGGCAGCCAGAGAATTACTACGTGTGGGCTCCGGGCGGGGCATGAGGCGAGCGTACTGAATACATAAGCACTAGGACTTGAATTTTGTTTTGATTTTGTTTCACTGCATTGTTCGTTGCCCACTCTCTCTCTCTCCCTCTCCAAAGTTTGTCAAGCTTAAATTGGTAAAAAACTCGCTGCCAAAACTTTAGAACAGTGGGCATAATTTGGAGCAGTTGCTGGCACTGCTTGTTGAAGCTCGCTAAATGGCCATAAATTGGAGCGCTACATTAATTAAGCTATTCAACGAGTGGCCAGAAACCGCCGAATGGGCTCTAAGCACACTGACCTTTGGGCCAGCACACTCGCACACTCGCCCACACTCACTCTAGACTCACACGAAAACATTCGCACTCGAGGGTTAAAAGCATAAAGGCCCGAGGTGTTTAAGCATATTTACACAATACACTGGACGAGTGTGTGTGTGAGTATTCGTTTGTTTGCCTGTGTGTGTTAAGCATTCCTACATGCGGCGACCGTTACCCACTTGCTCCTCCCTTGCAGAGCGCCACACAAGTGCTTGCGGTTGCAGAGTGTGAAATATTTTGCTCTCTCACATGCCCCAGCACAGTAAGTGCCTCCATGTGTGCGTGTGTGAGTATCTGTGTCCACCATATTTTGTCTGGGGGTCTGCCCGGTCGCTGCTAAGTAAATAAACAAGTCGGATGCTTTGGCGCTTCCTGTTTAAAGTTGAGTTTTGAATACGATGCTCGGACCAATATGTTTTTTGGCTATGCGCCGTAGATCTCCAATGTGTGATATGAAAGGGAAAGAGGGGCACTCACACAACAGCTAAAGCTATTCACAATGCATGGCTCCTGTTGTTGGTATTTGACTTGAACACAGAGCCAGGCAGCTCCTAAACTGGGAAGGCTCATAGTCTTTATTAAATGTGACTAAAAGTGGGAAATTTAAATGAAATTGGGATTCAGCTTTAAAAAGGGGTACCGCTTATAAGTACAGTGGACGCTCGAAAATTAGAATCTTTCAAAAATTGGAATTGGAATTGAAATTTCTGGACTAGGACTAAAATAGATCGAAATAAGGACAATAAAATATTCCGCTGTTTATTATATTTTCGTTGCATTTTCTTTAATTTGAGTCTAAAATTCTATATGAGAGTAAATATTTTTGGTCTTCTCTTTAGAAAATTAAATTAGATCATTGAAAATGCTAAATAAAAAAAAAGAAATGCTTTGTTGTTGGAAACCAAAGTTAATATTTTTGAATAAATAAATTTTAAAAAATTAAATAATAAAAATAAATAAAAAATAAAAAACATTATAAAAATTCGAGCAAAAAGTTTTACTTTCTGTTCTTTGTATGTGTTTGTTTTCTACCAAAAAAAAAAAAAAAAAAAAAAAAATTCGAGCAAAAAGTTCTTCCAGAAATTATAATATTTCAGAAATTATAACAAAGTGGTTCTAATTTGCGAGCGTTCCCTGTACTAATAAGAATGTTTTCTTCTCTCCAAACTCATCTTGTCTTATGACTCGATTTTTCAGCAAACCCACAAGCAGTTTGTCGAGAGTAAAGCTGTGTAAAAAGTAAACAAACTTAATCTCTGAATAGTGTAGAGCTGTTTGATATTGATTTACGCACTGGTATGTGTGCGTGTGTAGCAGAGGGAGTAGTTACCACCTATGGGGTCAATCCGAGCCAAGAGCTCTCAGCCATTTGCATTGTGCTTGCTGCGTTAACTGAGCAGTTATATACTTTGCTTTATTGTTGAAAATACATTGCGTAATGCCTTAAGAGCTAGTGTATGTGTACTTAACCCTGGTAGGGCTGAGCGGGCACCTGCGCCGCTGCGTGTCCGCCCAGCAGGCCGTTGAGCGACTCCTGCAGAGAGCTCAAAATGCCAATGGGGATCTGTGTGACAGCGAGAAATGGCAAAGGCCATAATTAAAGCAATTGGCGCAAGGATCATAATGCTTTACTTACTTGAAGCGCATTGCCCACCACGCCGTTCTGCGCCTGGGGCGAAATGACGTGCTGCTCGATACCCTGTGGTCCTTGGGCGGCAACTGCTGAGTACTTGTGGGTGCGCAACACCTTGGCCTCGCTCTTGGGCGCAGGCTGCTGGGGAGCAAAGTTTCAATTAGTTG
This sequence comes from Dichaetophora lindae, assembly GCA_037075225.1. Lineage (NCBI taxonomy): Eukaryota > Metazoa > Arthropoda > Insecta > Diptera > Drosophilidae > Dichaetophora > Dichaetophora lindae. Next base: position 6,682 of record JBAMCN010000058.1, read on the forward strand.
CCATTTCAACGAATTCCTTAAATCTTAACTTGTTATTTTGCCAACACCAATACCAAGTGCACAACCAATAATAACTCAATTCGTGGTGTCGAAGCTTACATGCCCTAACAGCCAATTGTAATCGTCGTAGAAGGTTTTTGACTGTTTAAAGTTTATTCAACGATCGATCTAAATACACTATGTAACAAATAATAGCCCCTTTTGCTAATTTTCTTTGTGGCGAGGAAGACTTTTTGTATAATCAGACTTTTTCTCAAGCTATATTCCATAAATTCTTCAGTCTAAAATATATTCACATCGTGAATACATTTATTATCTACTCAAACCCAACATGGCTTGGCTGCTCGAGACGATGAAGCGAAGCAAGCGAGAGAATCGAGAATCACCTTCCGCCAGCTCAGAGAATATTGAGTATTGAGTAGAAATTTTGAAAGTTCTATTAATTGAATTCGTTTATAGAGGCTCCGAGAATACGTACAATTGAATATAAATATTGACGGTAGAAAATAAACAAAAAAAAATTCTAATTACTTCATACAATTATATTTTTTTGTTGGTATTATTTTTTTTCTGAAATTTAGCTTTGACTTTCAAGGAGCACATGAAGAGAATTCTGAACCTTCCCGGGTCCTTGTCATTTGTAAACTGAAATTGATTCCCCATTAATTAATCCGTCAAATAGCAGAATTCCAGAAGAAAAAATAAAAAACAAAACTAAAATCTAAAATCTTCTTCGCCACAGATTCATAAATTTGGTGAAAATTACTCAATGTGCGATTAGTTAGGGCAGCACTAATCAAAAAAAATTTTATTTTAAATTTAATTGAATATTATTAAAGTAACCAAGCCATTTAAATGCTTGCCCAAATACGTGGAGGCAAGCAGACAGATAGTCAGACGGACTGTGTTCCTCAATTACACATTTCACGATGAAATTTTAATGCTCGCTGCGAGGGCCAAGCAAAAGCAAAAATAATAGAAATGCATGCAAAATGTCCGAAATTGTTTCAACAAGTTGTGGCAGCTGTTTGCGCTGCTTGTCACAGGACCACCCGCAAATGTGTTAAATAAATTTACAACATAAAGTGGTCAAATGTTGTGACCCCAAAGCGAAAGCGCAACCGAAAGCCAAAAGCAGTAGCTCCGCGCTATTTGCCCTGTAGCTGTAGGCCGCCCAGTGGGTGGCTTGCTGTTTGCCGTGTCTGCCCCTCCGCCTGTTTGTTGTGCTGTAGCTGTTGTTGTTGCTGTTGTTCGTTACCTGCACCCGCTCATCAGCGTGCGTTGCCGGCTCCTCCTGCTGCTGCTGCTTGGTTACATAAATTCTGCGCTGGCGTTGGCGGGGGCGTTTCGAACGGAGGCGTGTCCGTTCGACAATTATTAGGGGCTTTGGCTCTTGTGCGCCGGGATTTGTGGCCGGCTCTGCGGCTGCTTTAACATGACTCTCATTGATTTGGCTGGTCGCGCTGTGGTCTGACTAACGTGGATAGATAATGCGAGGGATACTACACGCAAGCCGATTTCTGTGGCAATCGCGATTGCCCAAATTAAGTTTACACAAATACATATACACACTTGTACGTTCATCTCTAGTTTAAATAGCTAAGCAAATACACATTTCAATTAAATTACAAACGGATTTCAAATGGATTTATCTGAAATTTCTATTGGCTGATATTTCTTTAAAATAGTGGCAATGAAAAATAATCCAATTCAAGCACTAAAAGTGTTTCGATGTTTACAAATGTCTAGACTTGAAGTGCCTTTCATTCCAACAACAAACAATCTCACTTTCACTTACATTTTGGGCAATCAGCGAATACTTCTTGGGCGGCTTGACCTTCTGCACATAGGTGGGTGTCGTTGGCACCACTGCTGGCTGATCCTCATATACCGCCGGCCCCGCCGTCACATGTTGTGCCCGCACATGGGTGGATGAGGCAGACACCTTGCCTGGCGCGTGTGCCTCGGAGCCGATGTAGCCGTGCTCGCCTACGGCGCCACCCAGGAGAGCGCTGGCCCCAACGGCATCGTTAGCCTGAGCCGCTGCGTATGCGCCGCCTGCCGGGCGTCCTGCGATTGGGAAGGGTTCATGTGTGACTCAACATAAATCAATTAATGCTCTTAATACCATCGAGACTGCCGCCGAGACCGGCCGCGGCACGTTGTCCCCACGGAGTGCCCGCCGAGGCGCTGAGGCCGCCGTGGGCTGCGTTGCCTGTCAGCAATCCGCCCAGACCAGCATCCGCATGGTAGCCGGCAAAGTTCACTCCCACCTTGCCGTCGCGGAAGGTAAGCAGCTGTGGGCGAGAGATATGGTTGAGATGGGAAAGGTGCAGCAAGTCAGCAAAAGTTAGTCATACACTGCGTATACTTAATACTATTGAAAGTGGCGCCCTTCTGTTTAGGCACGCAAAACTTTGCGGCAGATATTGAAAAGTTTTTGGTGCATGCCTGTGGATGTTGCTGCAAAGGTGGAGCAACAAGTTTAAGCCATAACTCTGGGCGCCCCAAATAAAACAAAGAAGCGAGACAGAAAGCACATGTTCGGCTCTCAAATCTATTTCCCAAAGTGATTCAGTCAGCATTATGATATCTTAAAATTCTATCAAGAAATAAGTTATTTCAAATAACTCGATTTGAAAGAAAAAAATTTATGATCGAGTGCGGAAATTACCTATTAGCGAAATCACACTCACTTAAAAACGCAATAAAAAACGTAAACGAATGGAATCACCGCTACTCAGATTATATCATAAATGACGTTTGTGTCTAGTTTATTTTAGTACTTTTTATTATAGCAGGTGATAAGTAGTTGTTAATAATAGCATTACTACCTTGAACTTTTAATTGCACTTGTTTGACAAAATGATCGCACAACATTTGATGATGGGACTGGGAACAAGATATTTAATTACACATAAAAATAAGGTTGATTTAAAATAGCAAATTTAATATAAAAAAATATTTAAATTGAAGTGGAAAATAATTAATTTAAAGATTTCCATACATCACTAAAGGAAAACTCAAAAATTTTGCATAAGTAAATACGAGAATCTAACTGAATAATAATTATGATAATAATACTAAAAAATAATATAATAATAATAATAATAATAAATAGTAATAAATGCCTAAAAAACAACAACGAAAAAACTACAATAATCTAATTTTTTCATATTCAAATCAAATTAGTTTCACGCTTATTTTGAATATAATTCAGATTTAATTTAAATTTAATAACGAAGCAATTAGAATCTAGTACGAAATATTTATTCTGTGACTTTGAGAAACTCCTCCTGGCTTCCATATATCTTCGTTAGCTCTAGCTCGTGCGTCTTTTAAAACTTATTGATTTCTAAACTGAATGTCGCTCGCACGAAATAAATCAAGATTCGATTCCCAACTGGAAACACCAGAAAGAAAACATAAATAACAAACATAACAAAGTTAACTATAGTCAACAAGGGTAAGTACCGCAGATAGCCGTTCTTTTCTGTTGTTTGTTTACGTTTCCAACTCAGTGAAGGTCGTTAAAACTCTGCGTTCACAAATTGGTTTTTTTTTTGTTTTTAATGTCATATGTGACGCATGAGTGCCCCTAAGCAGTCGATTATTAACGAAACAAAATAAAATAATTTTATAGCTGCTTTTACGTTAGTTGGTCACAATTCATTGCCTTGAATTTGGTTAAATGGGAGCTCAGGTAAGCGCTGAAACACGAATCATATCACAGCGAGTGATAAGCTGATAAGACTGGCAGTCTGATTGAGAGCGGTGAGAGTGAGAGATGGAGTGCGAAAGTAAATATGTGCGTATGCAAAAGGCAAAGCTCAGTATCAATGGCACTGACAGCGAGAGGCACGACTCGATGCCAGCAAGAGCGAGAGAGCGCGGAGAGTGGCGTACAATAAAAACACCTGCAACTGATAAGCGAATTACAGGTAGACAATGTGACAATATTTAACTTGGTCACTTGGTCGCGACTCATTTGAGGTTCACACCTCGCGCCGCGCTGCAAGTAGTCGCTTAGTGTGCCTGTCGCAGCTGAAGGGGTTACTCAAACAGCCAGCGCCAACTGCTGTTGCGCCACATGTCATCATGTTGACAAACACAGCGCTTATCAACCACAGCCGCCTGTTGCTGTTGACACTGCCGCTGCTCTGTCTGGCGACGCGCTGCGCTTGCGACTCGGCCACCTGGGGTCAGGTCAACAAATACGCCAGCACGCTGCACGCAGAAGATGTGTTCCTCGCCACCGACGACAGCCGCGACGTGCATGTGGACCTAGTACAGGTGAGCGGAGAGGGCAGAGAACAGAACAAGCTGAACATGTGTACTTAGGTTGGTACTCGCTCACAGAATGACAGCTTCGCTGAGGGCTACACGATAACAGCGGTGCACGCCTACGATATGACGCCACAGGCGGTGAACGGTGGCAACGGTGGCACAGCCCTTCTACTAAGCGGGGGCGTGGGCCAGCGGCATGCCACGGTGCGTTTCCAGCGGAGCAAAGCGGCCGCCCACCTGCCGACTGTGCACTTTATGCTCGTCATTTACGGCCTCGATTTGTGATAAGGTAAGCTCTGACTTTGCATTCATTTCATTCACTGGCAGTGTGCAGCTGAAGATCGTCCCCTTGCACTGATAAAAAAAGTTGCATCGCAAATTGAAATTCGATTGCAGTCTACTACAATTTAAAATTTTTATATTTGATTTAAATATAAACGTATATAAGTATTAAAGGAAGATATTAATTTTAAATTTTCATATTAAAATAAAATAAATTTTAACGCTTAATTTGATTCGTATTTAAATTGCTTTTTGCTACGATTTGTATTTTGATATTTGTATTCAAATTTAGAATAATCGAATTTGTGCGAAAGCCATTAACAAAAATATTTTAATTTCGTATGAAATAATAAAATCTATGGCGTTTTTTCTATATGCTATTAGACACCTCAAATATCGGGAAGTCGCAGCGATGCGACTCATACTACGATGATAAGCTATGGCAAAGCTTTTTGGCAGCTATTCCTCTCTATCGCTCCCTTCCATTTTATCATTGTTGCTGTCAATTTGCTTTCTTGCTTTTTCACCAACATTGCACCCCACTCTCCGTAATGCTACTGAGCTTAACAAGCTTCTGAAAATTTTCCTCTCTAGACAATTGTCACACAACTTAATCAAGTCAAATGTAAACTTTGCAGTCGACGCTGGCGAATTGGCGCCAAGCAGCAACAAGAAGAGAAAACTGTTAAATACATAATTGAGAGCACGAGTGGCGCCATATTAACCTTCAAAAAGTAAAACTCCCACCAGATCCAGCTCCTGCCCCATCCCCATCAACCAGACTGAGATTCTACGAACTGTACGCTAGCAGTTTGACAGCGTGCAACATCTGTACTGAAGGTGCGACTGCTCTTGCAGCGGGTAATGAGATGCAAATGCAGTGTGGCACAAACACACTTATATATGTATATATAATGTCATATTCACACACACACACACATACACTACCACACTTGGATAGCAAGCGTAAGTCGATTTAAGCGCCTGATAAACTGGGCTTAATCAGCTCTCCCCTGGCCCCGGCCATCACGCCCAAAAGCA
>JBAMCN010000063.1:0-12052 GCA_037075225.1 Dichaetophora lindae
AGATTTTGATTCAATGATTCAATTTTAATATTATTTGGATGAAAAACATTTTAATTTTTTATTTAAAACAAAAAAATGTTTTCAATAAAATTGTGTCCTGAACCGAACCCAATGGAGAAAAATTTGGCTCCGGTTCGGGTTCAGGTTCAGGAAATCAAACACCAGATTGGTTCGGTTCAACTCCGGTTCAGAATGACAAAAAAGCCGGAGTCTCCGGTTCCGGAGTGGCTCGAAGAAATTTTCGAAGAGATAGGTTCATGAATGGCTGAAACCCGACTTGTGAACCGAACAGATAACTGCGCCCCGGAACCGAACAAACAAATATTATTTTAAAATACTGCCTGTCTTTTGCAATCCGGGCAAAATTTAAAACACGCTGCACCTGCTGTGTTCATTCCCAGAAGAGACGCTCGAGAACACCACAAGAAATACACCAAGGAACCAGTTCAACAATATCTTATCAATGCGTCGACAGACAAAGAGCACCCGCGCAGGCGGCTGTTGGTAAACAAATAAGGCCCAAAATATTTTCAAAAAAATTGAACAATTCGAAAAGTAAATAGAAAACACAGCCCTCAGTCGCCAAACTGTTGACCATCAGAGGGCAAACTCAAACAAAAGGCGCGCATTGAGCCACCTAGGGAGCTGGGACAATATTACAATCGCCTATTCGCAAGTCATTAGCACACACTCGCAAAGATAGGCAAGCACAAGCATGCACGCACAAGCGTGTAATCAGCATGTGGCAAGGCAGGGACTGTTGAGCTGACCGATAATGTGGCTTAGCGCATGCGCAGATCTCAATTTATGGCCCTATTGTTGCTCGGTAAACAAGCATTTTCTTTTGGAATAAACACACATCATAAACGACTTACGCACTGCAGCCACCAAATGATAAGCACCACTAGCTCTCTTTAGTATAAAAGCGTAAGCTGCAACTGCACAGGAGGCACTTGTCATTTGCATTCCAAGAACATCACTTGTCCAACTCAGCTAGAATATGGCCGGCAACATGTGCAAATACCGTCACAAGAAACTCGACTTGCTGCGTCCCAGCACAGAACTGCACATCAAGCAGGAGCTGCTCCTATTCGCCGCCAAAAGCGACCACGAAGCCGAGACAGAGGACTCGAGTAGCCAGTGCACCAGCGACTACGGCAAACCGCCGGCGAAAAGGCGTCGTCTGCAAAGCGTCAACGAAGCGGAGTGCGTATTATTCCCGTCCAACTCAGTGCGACTCAGTAAGGAGACCGTGCAAGATATTTGCAAGTATCATAGGAACATGGTGCGCAAGTTCCCGAAAAAGGAGCGCACGCCCAAGGATCAGGATCGTCGCAACAAGAATACAATCGCCTGCCGCTTGAGCCGGCGCAATAAGAAATTCGAGCATCTGATCATTGATGAGCAGTACAAGGAGTATGTCGGCCAGCATCTCAAGATTGCCGAGCAGAGCATACGAGCGACAGCCTATTTGAATCACCTGCATTATCTGGTCAAGCACGAGCAGCTCACAAGTCCCGTTCCAGTCCCTCAGCCAGCTCCTGTGGCAGTGAAAAACTTTACCATCGATTACTTGATCAACGGTGCTAAGCCAGAGATTAGTTGACACACTTTTCATAAGTTTTCCGTATACTATAAGGATGTAACTTACATTTAAGAATTTATTTGAGATATTTTTTTAAGTAATTATTTTTACTATAATATTATAAGATATTTTTTAAATTGACTAATAAATGTGAAACATTATGAGTACATTTTAATAACAGAATTAAAAATTATAAATATTTTTAAAAAATGAGCAAGCATCGGGTAAATAAAATTGAAAACATTGTATATTTCGGATAATGATAGAGGCATTAGGTGGTAAATATGTCTATATCTGGTGCTTTGAGTTTTTATTATGTTATTGGATAAATGGCTGAGCTACACAAGCTATAAGCCAATTTTAGTCGATTTCAAGCTGAGCTTTGATTAAAACAATTCTATGCATGCGTGCTTCTGGTCGTAGGGTTTTATGCGCTGGCTCTCTTATCAAGCGTGCACTGTACAGTTGTGTTAAATAGCTGTTTTCGATTTTGTTGCTTCTTGTTGTTTATTGAGCCGTTGCGCTTGTTGCGACTCTCTTGCTGCTTGCTTAGCATTGAAAACTGCAAGCTTTGCATTTTCGTCTTCTGTTTTTCCACCTACTAGCAGAAAAAAGAACTTTGTTGCTGGGTTAGAAACTTTGACGAACTGGAGGTTTTCACACTGCCAAGTACTGCGTCCGCCTCTATAAACATAAATATTTGACGGTATTTCGCAATTTAAATGCAACTCGTTTTCTCTTCGATGAAATATTCTTTTTTACATTAGTTTTGGAGCTGACCTTCATAATTGAAAAAAAAATAACACACGAAATAAGTTATTGCAAAATTACTATTATTCAAATATGAAATAATAAATTAAGTTAAATATCATTATAAATAACCAATTAACTTTCAGAATACATTTCAGTATCGTTACAGCCAAGAGGGGCTTTTTGGCTGAAACTTAACTTTAAGTTGGTTCTATTTGAAAATGTTTTCTTTATTTTTTAAAATGTCGCTTCATACTTATCACTAAAATATTATTCAGTAAATGAAGCTAAAATTATTGTAGCTTGTTGTTTCACTTTAATTTCACAATATTTAAGTTCTAGGTAAAACTATAACGAGAATCACATAAAATGGCTGTCATCCGTGACTTCAACGATACGTGAGTAATAAGTGATACGTCCAAAAATCATTAGCTGCTATTAGCTTTAGAAACTCCTGCTGCTTCTGAGGCATCAATCTCGGTAGCCGCCAGTCTCAGCAAGTGGTGATAGTAGAGGCTCAAGCGCACCTGTGTCTCCAACAAGTCCGACTGCTGTGCCCGAATTTGTTCACATTGCTGATCGGTGAATGTCTCGTAGGTATCGCCCTCCTTGGGACTGAACTGGAGCGGCTCCTCGCAGTCATTGTCTTCGGGCTCTGAATCGTCCGAGCTGATGTCCTGGTCACGATTGCTAGACGCGGGCAAATTGAGCTCAGAGTAGGTCTCGCTGGTCTGCTTGAGTTCCATGGTGACGATGTTAAGGCTTTGACATTTACTTTTATAATGCTGCGGCTCTACGCCTTATGTCCTGTTTAAATGCGCAGGACGGCCTCGTACCTACCCAAGCTGCTCTGCCAGGTCTACTCTGTCGGTTGACAATATTCTTTATTTCCGCGAATAGTGCCCTCATTACATTTATTTATAAACCGGATAGTTTTATGACCTCTTTAAGGCTCAAATATTAGCACTACATCCGGGTTGAAGGAGTTGAAGTTACATTATTTAGGCTTTACCTACTTTCTCTTATCAGCTGTGCTCTGACCGCTTCATTTTGCTATAGGTACCTGGAATTTTTTATTGACTTGAGTGAGTAAACAACAGATTTCTCAGATAAGATAAGATAATTTGAGAAAGTAGATCCCTGGATTTTCCTCAATCCTTACAACAAAAATGTTACCAAATATTTGAACATTAAAAAAAAAAAAATTATACAGCTTGAGAAATTATTTAATTTATATTTTATACTGCATTTTGATAGAATTTTGAATTGACACTATTTGTTTAGGAATTAATTTAAAATTTTAGTTAATGGGATAAATTTCTAAAACATTTAGAAAATAATAATACGGAATCAAAGAATTTTAATTTAAAATCCTTTGATTTTGTTAATCACTTACAATAACGGAGGTCCGGAAAAGCAAATTTATGTATCTACAACCGATTTATTTATTGTCAATCACTAATTTGTTGATACGATGATCATCACCTGACAGCATATGTGATCATTTTCTCAAACAATTAACCGGATCTTAACATTATCTATGCCGTTGCTCCAGTAGCAATCAACACCTCAGCAATGACAACGACAACGAATTCGTTTATAAATTACGGCATTCATTAAATAAATACTTACATCGGACTGGGCAAGATTAAATAAAGCCTTATTTGCATTGCAATAACTTTTTCGTATTTTCCGAACTTGGCTTTTAAATAATCACAACGATTTTTATTGGTTTCATCAATAGAGCTAATGTATTTATATAAAATAAAACTAACCACAATCGTCAAAGCTGGACTTCAAAAAGAATTAATTTTATTTATGCTATAAATTCAATTCGAGCTTTACACTAAAAAAAAAAAATTACATGAAAGTAATCAAGTTTCTTATGTATCCACTAGCAAGCACAATCTTGATAAGCTGTGTTTGCAATCTTAAATATTTTTTATAAACAGACATTATACCAGCATCGCTATATTTGATCTATGACGCATGTAGGGAGGCAGACACTTACATAATTGAAGATTTATGCATACAGCTATTTTTCCCGATATGTGCTAAATTCGTGCTTAGCTTTCAACGACGGAAATGATTTAGCATAAATGTAATTGATGAAAACAGTATTATCTCAAGCACATACAAAGGCGGTGACGAATGCGCCGACATCAAGGCAAGTCAAAAATGCACGGATCCAGTTTCCCCATTTAAAAGACGGGTCTCAACTCTCTTCTTGGAGAGCAATCTATTTAGTCCGACCGCGATAACTTTAGTGGAGCAAGAGGTGGGCGAGAATATTATTTAGAATGGATACATCTTACATCTGGAAATAGCATAAATAGGTCCTAAAATGGAATTTACTGGAAATATTCCTTTAATAAAAATATTTTATTTCCTCATAATTGTTGTTTAAAACACTTCCTGTACCTACTAATGCTCTTAGTTTAGTTCTGATAATAAATTAAAATTAATGCAGTTTCGCAGAAACCAATAATAAAGGATACATTTGAGCCTACAGAATTTAATTTTACTTAAACTGAGAAGTTCGTACTTATTTTAACAATTAATCTAGATTCTTGATTCAAGTTCAGTCAGACTTATTTTTAGTCTGACAAAATTTTTTTCTGTGTACCTTAATTATATTTCGGAAATATTTGAAAAAGAGAGTAAAAATATACAAAACTAAAAAAAAACTGTTTTTAAGCTTAGAATGTAACAAAAACAACACCTGCATTGAGCGATTCGAAGCGATAAAGCAAGTGGAGAACTGCTCTCTCGCTTCGTTGTCCCCTTTTCGCCCAAACTCTCTTTGCGCTTCGCTCTCACTCTGCCACCTTTAAGGCAAATGCCTTGCAGAGCTTTATCGCGCGTTGTCGCTTTCTCGCATCGCATTGCTTCTCGCTTGCACTCTGACATTGAGTTAATCGTAAACTCACTCCTCCGAATGTGGTGTAAACCAATAAAACTCGAGATATAAACAATTAAGCGAAAGGTCAGTATTTGACAATAGAGGCATCGGAAAAACACACTTAGGCCGGTAATAAAACTATTCTGCTTATAGATACGGCATTGTTGGGTGGGTGCGAGGCCGCGCATTTAAACAGGACATAAGGCGTAGAGCCGCAGCATTATAAAAGTAAATGTCAAAGCCTTAACATCGTCACCATGGAACTCAAACAGACCAGCGAAACCTACTCTGAGCTCAATTTGTCCGCGTCTAGCAATCGTGACCAGGACATCAGCTCGGACGATTCGGAGTCCGAAGACAATGACTGCGAGGAGGACGATACCTACGAGACATTCACCGATCAGCAGTGTGAACACCTTCGGGCACAGCAGTCGGACTTGTTGGAGACACAGGTGCGCTTGAGCCTCTACTATCACCACTTGCTGAGACTGGCGGCTACCGAGATTGATGCCTCAGAGGCAGCAGGAGTTTCAAAAGCTAATAGCAGCTAATGATTTTTGGACGTATCACTTATTACGCACGTATCGTTGAAGTCACGGATGACAGCCATTTTATGTGATTTTCGTTTTAGTTTTACCTGGAACATAAATATTGTGAAATTAAAGTGAAACAACAAGCTACAAAAATTTTAGTTTATTTACTGACCAATATCTTAGTGATAAGTATGAAGCGACATTTTAAAAAATAAAGAAAACAATTTTAAATAGAAGTTTCAGCCAAAAAGCCCCTCTTGGCTGTAACGATACGGAAATGTATTCTGAAAGTTATTTGGTTATTTATAATGATATTTAACTTCATTTATTATTTCATATTTGAATAATAGTAATTTTGCAATAACTTATTTCGTGTTATTTTTTTCAATTATGAAGGTCAGTTCCAAAACTAATGTAAAAAAGAATATTACATCGAAGGGAAAACGAGTTGCATTTAAATTGCGAAATACCGTCAAATATTTATGTTTATAGAGGCGGACGCAGTACTTGGCAGTGTGAAAACCTCCAGTTCGTCAAAGTTTCTAAGCCAGCAACAAAGTTCTTTTTTCTGCTAGTAGTAGGTGGAAAAACAGAAGACGAAAATTAAAAGCTTGCAGTTTTCAATGCTAAGCAAGCAGCAAGAGAGTCGCAACAAGCGCAACGGCTCAATAAACAACAAGAAGCAACACAATCGAAAACAGCTACTTAACACAGCTGTACAGTGCACGCTCGTTAAAAGAGCCAGCGCATAAATAACTGTGGACCCTACATGCATAGAATTGTTTTAATCAAAGCTCAGCTTTAAACTGACTAAAATTAGCTTATTATGTAGTTTAGCCATTTATCCAATAACTTATAATGAAAACTCAAAGCACCAGATAACTATAGACATATTTACCTACTAATGCTTCTATCATTATCCGAAATATACAATGTTTTCAATTTTATTTACCCGATGCTTGCCCATCTTTTTAATTTAGTGCGAAATTTGGCAAGTGCTCTTAAAAAAAAGGGCAGATGTTACCAACTTATACACGCGGATCAAATCCAAATATTCTCAGACAAATTTCAAGCAAAAGAAAATAATTCTGTTATTAAAATGTACACATAATGTTTAACATTTATTACGATCCTCGTAAAATAATAACTTAAAAATATATCTCAAATAAATTCTTAAAAGTCAGTTACATCCTAATAGTATACGGAAAACTTATGAAAAGTATGTCAACTAATCTCTCGCTTAGCACCGTTGATCAAGTAATCGATGGTAAAGTTTTTCACTGCCACAGGAGCTGGCTGAGGGATTGGAACGGGACTTGTGAGCTGCTCGTGCTTGACCAGATAATGCAGGTGATTCAAATAGGCTGTGGCTCGTATGCTCTGCTCGGCAATCTTGAGATGCTGGCCGACATACTCCTTGTACTGCTCATCAATGATCAGATGCTCGAATTTCTTATTGCGACGGCTCAAGCGGCAGGCGATTGTATTCTTGTTGCGACGATCCTGATCCTTGGGCGTGCGCTCCTTTTTCGGGAACTTGCGCACCATGTTCCTATGATACTTGCAAATATCTTGCACGGTCTCCTTACTGAGTCGCACTGAGTTGGACGGGAATAATACGCACTCCGCTTCGTTGACGCTTTGCAGACGACGCCTTTTTGCCGGCGGTTTGCCGCAGTCGCTGGTGCACTGACTACTCGAGTCCTCTGTCTCGGCTTCGTGGTCACTTTTGGTGGCGAATAGTAGCAGCTCCTGCTTGATGTGCAGCTCTGTGCTGGGACGCAACAAGTCGAGTTTCTTGTGACGATATTTGCACATGCTGCCGGCCATAGTCTAGCTGAGTTGGACAAGTGATGTTCTTGGAATGCAGATGGCAAGTGCTTCCTGTGCAGTTGCAGCTTACGCTTTTATACTAGTGAGAGCTAGTGCTGCTTATCATTTGGTGGCTGCAGTGCGTAAGTCGTTTATGATGTGTGTTGATTCCAAAAGAAAATGCTTGTTTACCGAGCAACAATAGGGCCATAAATTGAGATCTGCGCATGCGCTAAGCCACATTATCGGTCAGCTCAACAGTCCCTGCCTTGCCACATGCTGATTACACGCTTGTGCGTGCATGCTTGTGCTTGCCTATCTTTGCGAGTGTGTGCTAATGACTTGCGAATGGGCGATTGTAATATTGTCCCAGCTCCCTAGGTGGCTCAATGCGCGCCTTTTGTTTGAGTTTGCCCTCTGATGGTTTGGCGACTGTGGGCTGTGTTTTCTATTTACTTTTCGAATTGTTCAATTTTTTTTAAATATTTTTGGGCCTTAATTGTTTAACGACAGCCGCCTGCGCGGGTGCTCTTTGTCTGTCGACGCATTGATAAGATATTGTTGTGCTGGTTCCTTGGTGTATTTCTTGTGGTGTTCTCGAGCGTCTCTTCTGGGAATGAACACAGCAGGTGCATCAGCGTGCTGATGATTCACGTGTTTTAAGTTTTGCCCGGATTGCAAAAGACGAGCAGTATTATTAGCAAAATATACGGACAGCTGATATATGTATGTATGTATCAAAGCTGCAAGCCTAAAGGTAGTGTCAGACGATCTAATATTCGACAGCAAATTAAGGCACGTCAAATAGAGAATTGTTCGTTGACGAATATAAAAAGTGTTCCCACACAAGCAAACTCGTCATGTCGAATATTCGACACCAAACATAAACTTCGATACAAATATTTGTAACGCGTTCTTACTTATTCGAAGCGAATATTTTTCGGGGCACCAAATATTAAAAGATATTTATTTGTTCGGTTCCGGGGCGCAGTTATCGGTTCGGTTCACAAATCGGGTTTGCCATTCATAAATCGAAAAGTTCTTCCTCAAAGTATGATACTGCGAGAAAAAAAATCCTGGAAGCAGCTGAAGACGTTGAACCCTGAATATCTTTGGCTTTTGAAATTAGATCTAGATGCGATCTAGGCCTGTTTCAAAGTTGAACCAGATTTTCAAATATTATGGGGGAAGGTATCCAAAATGAAATGGCTGATTTGTATTCAAAATATGCATCCAAAATGACCAAAGTTAAAGCATAAGTAGTTTCCGAGATATAATATATTATAATTTTAAAATTTGAGGTTATGTTGAAATTTTGCAACTTGTGGTCGAACGGGGGGCGGCAGCTTGGATTTGAAATAAACTTGATCAGCGTAATTGAATTGAAATAACTCAGCAGACCAAGAAGCGAACATAGATTTCGAAAAATCGTTTGGCAAATAAATATATTGTAACACATTGTATTTCTTAAATATAATTAATTATATGTAAAACTATTTCTTACGATACTTCTTAGCAATGCCGAACAGCACTGATGTCACCTCCATTTTAGCCTCGAAGACCGCCGCTTCCGGCATATCCTTAAGAAGGCTGTCCCAAAACATCAGCACCTCTACATGTTTCGATTCTAGATATGCTGGAGTCTTCGTCACAAGATCTTTCGCCTGATCGATCATTTTATCCACAGCTGACGACATTTTCTGGACAGATATGTCGGCTTCTCTGGAAGCCATCATGGAGGTACGAGGCTGTTTCTGGAGTTGAAAGGATTATAAAATGTAAAATTCGCTCAACCCAGTCAATAGCTTACATATTTGTGTATGGACTCCGACTCAGCGTCGGTTGCCATAGATAACTCATCAGTATCAGTCACAAATTGAGAAGAAGGAGATTGAGCAGTTTCTGTGAAGATTGCGTCCATCGTAGACTCATCGTCCCACTCTGCAGACTCCGGTGGTGTCCTATTGCAATAGTAATACAATGTGTATTCAATACTTGATCAAAACTTTAACTTACACAAGCATTGCAGGTGCATTTGGGAGGAATGACATCTGTGCCGCAAACTCCCACTCAATACTGTTTGCCAGTGACGGCGACTCCATGAAGGCACCGCCAGCGCAGCCAGTCCTTATATTCCGTGCCGCAACCTTGACGTGATAGCGAAAGCTGTCTCGCAGTGCTATCCACGCATCCTTACATTCGGCAGCTGTAATTGCCGATAAAGTGACTTCCACATTTGCTGCAATGTTATTACTTACCGCTCCTTCCAAACTGTTTTCCGATGGCCGTCCAAGCCGCATTAATTGCATTGCCATCTCAATGCTTTTTATTTTCGAGGTCCCACAATTCGCGTTTGTTCTTCACTGCATTTATTAAGTCTAGTTTATCAAATTTTGTGAATGCCTCAAGTCGGCGTTTTCTTTTTCGGCTGATTGACATTTTTTGCACCACTCACGTTCTATTTTGTATCGCTTTTTTACTTTTTCGTGAGGCCATCAGCCGGTGTTAATAGATATATCGATAACACGACGTTGTTGCCAGATGTTATTTCGGACGGCAAGTGAAACATATGTTTACTGGCCGGAATTTCGTTTGTTTACATTTTGTATGGAAAATTCATTTCACGAGCTTTTCATTTGCAGTGGATATTGGCATCAAAACATTCATTTCAGGATAATTACAGCACTTATTAGCATTATTTAATTAATTATAGATAATAAATTAAATACCTTCAAATATAAAATCCATCATACGGACACGCAATAAATTTACTGATCACTGAAGTTTGATTTTGTTGTACATCTTCGATTCTATTTTTTGAAAGCCCAGTTATATTTTGATATATATTTAATATGCACAAGTATATTGTAATATTTAAATTAATTTTACAAAAATTATTTCAGAGAATCAAGTCCTCCATTGGTTTCTCAATTCCTAGCATTTATTATTGTGTTAGTAAGTATATCGGATTTGAATTCGAAATGAATTTCGAAAAATTGTTTTAAGTGAAATGAAAATAGTAAAAGAAATTGCAATACGTAACCAATAATTCCTGTCCAGTATATACATATGTATTTATCGTTTGAATCCAGATGAACACGTAAAGATTTACAAATGTATCCAAATTATTATATTCCAAATATTCTACATTTCGGGAATAGGTTTCTTTTCATTTGCTAGGCAATGAGAGATGCTAATGCCAAGCCAGAGCTAATGCCAAGCCCAATTAGAATTGACGATCCTTTGCTACAAGGACAGCGAATAAAGCAATCAATACAATTGTTTCCAATGTACGGGCTCTCCTTCTCGCGCCTCCCGATAACTTTCTGACAGCCGATTTCGGGCGACCAAAAGCAAGCGGAGCCCTCTAATGGATCTGTATAATAATGGAGTATAAGATCTTACAACTGTAAACTTTGAAACTAGCTACCAGTAATCTTATATCGACTTGGCACACATTTAGCAAATGTATCATTCAAAGTGAGTCCGCTGAGATTTCTCTTAATCTTCTCAAGGTCTTCTACCAGTTGTACTGCATAACCGTATTCATCAACTAGGCATGCTAACGAGAATGCGCTACAATTGCCACATTCATTATTGATAAATTTCCCATTCGTATCTTCACTCAATTCTGCAAAAATAAAATAAGAATAAATGTAAGAATTCTATATGCTTACTGACTTCTTAGCCCGTTCACAACTAAAAATCCCATAAAAAATATGAAGAAAGCACTCGAATTCCGCATTATTCTCATATAAGAATGAATATTTATTCCGATTTAGACTTATTAGCCTGCTAAGTTTCTACAGTTGCTTGGAATGAATGGAGACTTCATAAGGATAAATTAGAAAACTATATACTTTTGAGTAACTTAGTATAGTAAATATTCATTCTTGACTTGCATCGATGTCGGCATAATCGTCAACGCCTTTGTACTACATGTATGAGATAATACTGTTCAGTCACATTACATCACTCTTATGCTAAATCATTTCCGTCGTTGAAAGCTAAGCACGAATTTAGCACATATCGGGAAAAGTAACTGTATGCAAAAATCTTCAATTATGTAAAGTGTCTGCCTCTCTGCTTGCGTCATGGATCACATATAGCAAGCTCGGAAAATACAAAAAAATTACTGTTATGCAAATGAGATTTTTGATGCAATTTTCTATTTGTAATACGTTTCCCAGTCTGATGTAAGTATTTCTTTAATGAATGTAGCAATTTATAGGCGAATTCGTTGTCGTTGCCATTGCTTTGCGGTATCACCAAGGTGTTAATTGCTACTGGAGCATCGGTATAGATAATGTAAAGATCCGGTTAATTCTTTTCTCTGTAAGTGGTGACCGATTGAACTGATTTTTCAGATTTCTCCCATTCCAAATGTTGGACTTTTATTCCACAGAACTTAAGCTTAGAGTATACCTTGAATTTATTTTTAATGTAATTCTATTTTTATTATAAGCTTTG
>JBAMCN010000064.1:0-11990 GCA_037075225.1 Dichaetophora lindae
AGCTCCTTCTCCTTGTCCTTGTGTGTCAGGTCCTCCACCCGCTTGTTGTCTCTGTCTCGATCGCGTTCACCGCCACCACCGCCACCGCCTCCACGATCGCCCCTGTCTCCACGCTCGCCGCGTTCGCGTCGCTCGGTCTTTGGCGGCGCTGGCGGCGGCATGGAAAGTGGCGGTGGTGCCGAGGCTGTGGCAATGCCGCTGTTGGGCTTGCTGTGCGCCGCCTGTATCTGCTCCCTGGCTGCATCCTGGGCCTGACGCATACGTTCCACCTCCTCCTGGCGCCGTTTCAGCGCCTCAGCCGCACGTTGCTCTTTGGTTAGGAAAACGGGCTTGCTGCGCG
Organism: Dichaetophora lindae; assembly: GCA_037075225.1. Taxonomy (NCBI): domain Eukaryota; kingdom Metazoa; phylum Arthropoda; class Insecta; order Diptera; family Drosophilidae; genus Dichaetophora; species Dichaetophora lindae. The sequence goes on from JBAMCN010000064.1 coordinate 341, forward strand.
CCTCCTCCTCGCGCTTCTTCTTGTCCAGTAACTCCTCCAGGGACAAGGGTTCCTTCTTCAGCTTGCCGTCCTTCTGATCGAGCTGATCATCTTCCGATTTAACAGACGACGCTGCACTTTCGCCCTTCACGTCCAGCTTGGGCTTCTTATCGGGCTCGCCGTTGCGGCCACCACGCTCCCGCGACCGTTCGCGCACAGGTCGCTGGCGCTCCGGCGAGCGGCCGGTCCGTCGGGCTCGGTCCTCTCTGCGGTTGAGTAGTTAGAAATATATTTCTTTTCTCTTTGCCTACTTACCTAGAGCGTGAGCGCCGCTGCCGTCGTTCCTTTTCCCGGTCGAATTGCCGGTCCCGCTGCTCGCGTTCCCTGGGACGCTCTCTGTCCCGTTGTCGCTCCCGTTCCCGTTCCCGTTCGCGCTCCCGGTCTCTATCGGCAGCGCCTACAGGGCGCTCATCACGGAAACGGTCGCGAGAACGCGACCGCCGCTTTTTATCATTTACCATAGCTTTTTCTTACAGCAGACGAGTAAATTGAAACACTTTTAAACGTTTGTCGACATCAAAACAGCTGTGGGGCCTAGAGATGCGCAATAAGGCAAGAAATGTGAAAGAGCGTTGAGTCGCAGTTTTGCAGCCCGTGACTTTTCAATGTGCAGCAGCGTTTTGTTCAACTTTTGGGCTAGAGATAATTATACAATTTATTGAGAATAATAAATATAAATGACAATCATTCACAGCTTTCAAACTATTTACATTTTCACATTTTGTTCAGCTGGCATCAAAAACTGTGACTGGCTTCGGTGTGACCACAATTGCCTAAAAAATACCAAAAAAATACCAGTCGCAATGTTTTTGTTTTTGTCTCCCGCGACCCGTGTGTGGTGGGGCTATGGGGACTCAGTTCGACGCGATTTCTCTGCCCCCAAAGACGAGACGGCGTCAGCGCTTATGACGCAGCGCTAGAAAACTGGGGGAAAAAAAAAAATAGAGCGAAGCCAACAGCACAAAACAAAAGAAGCAAGCGACATAAGGCAGGCCCCAAAAGCGATTCTCGTGATTTGCTGCAATTGTGGGCGTACAAACGTCCGCTGTGATTTAAGTGCGCAGCAGCATCATGGCCATCAGCAACAACCAGGAGACGGCGCCCATTGCCGCATCCCGCAATGGCGGCGCAACCCGCATGTTTCGCAGCTTCGGATCGCTCTTTGGCGCTGGCGGCAACGCGGAGACGACACCGCGGCCAACGACGCCCCAGTTCAGCGATGGCTATGTGGAGTTTGGCATGCAAGATCCGGAGCGCAGTGGACGCACGCTAGGCACATTCGCTGGCGTCTTCTGCCCCGTCGCGCTCTCCATGTTCAGCGCTTTGGTCTTTATACGTGTGGGTGAGTGTGTGACGTCACTGGCCACTTGTTGTGCGTTGTTTAACCAGCTGTCGTTGCACAGGCTATGTCGTGGGCAATGCGGGCTTGTACGTAACGCTGCTGCAGTTCATCATCGCTTATGCAATCCTGCTGTTTACCGTGGCCTCTGTCTGCGCCATCTCCACCAATGGCGCCATTGAAGGCGGCGGCGTTTACTGTGAGTACCCTACCGAAAAATTAGAAGCATTCCCCGACTTGACTTGTTCCATTTCCAGTCATGATCAGTCGCACGCTGGGCCTGGAGTTTGGTGGCTCCATTGGCACGCTCTTCTTCTTTGCCAATGTCGTGGGCTGTGCCATGGCCATCTCCGGCTGCACGGAGGGCATCCTGGACAACTTTGGTCAGAACGGGCAATTCGTCTCCTTTCTGCCGGGCGGCGACTGGTGGCGCTTCCTCATCAGCAGCCTCATCAATACCTGCATGCTCCTGGTCTGCCTGGTGGGTGCGGCGCTCTTTGCCAAGACGTCGCTGCTCATCCTGGGCATTGTCACCGTCTGCCTCTTTGTCACCTACATCAGCTTTCTGGCTGTGGGCGAGACCAACAACACGGTAAGCAGTGACGCATGTCCTTGGCATGCGCCAAATTATGTGGGATTATTTGTGTTGAGCTTCGCTTTGCGTTGCTTAAGCACAGTAAAAGCGCGCTAAGAGCGTCGCCCACATCGAGATTTGATTAGTGCGGGCAGAAAGCTCTTATTTGATTTAACTGAGCACAGTAAATTATCTAACTGCACTACGATTTTGTATACTTATCTCCAATTATATATAAAATGACACCTGCTCGCGCTTGTGAATCATAAACAACTAAAATACTCGCACCTTCATAAGGGCACTGCCGTTATCAGTTTCTATAGAATAATAACAGGGACCCCCCCCTTTTATATTCATAAACTAATGAGCTCTCTTATCTGCCGACAGATACCCGTGCCTCTAAATAATCACCTGCTGCCCAACACAACGCTATTCCTCAACTATACGGGCTTCAGTGGCAAAACGTTCAGTGAGAATCTGGTCTCGCACTACGGCAAGGACTACACATCGAACAACAAGGATGTGAACTTTGCCACCACCTTCGGTGTGCTATTCTCGGGCGTGACGGGCATCATGGCCGGCGCCAACATGTCGGGTGAGCTACGGAACCCATCCAAGAGCATACCCTGGGGCACACTGTCCGCCGTCGCCTTCACCTTTGTGTCCTACATCATACTGTCGTTCCTGATGAGCTGCACCACGCCGTTTGAGACCATGCAGAACAACTTCCTGTTCCTGATGCCCATCAATGTGTGGCCGCCGTTCACCGCCATTGGCATTATGACGGCCACCTTTTCCACGGGCCTCAGCAATCTGATCGGTTCTAGCCGCATTCTGGAGGCTCTCAGCAAGGATCAGGTCTTTGGATCACTGCTGAAATTTGTGATCAACGGCACCTGGAAGGGCAATCCCATTTGCGCCGTCATCGTCAGTTGGGTGCTAGTCGAGTGTGTGCTCCTCATTGGCTCCTTCAATATCATCGCTCAGATCAACTCGGTGCTGTTTATGCTCTCCTATTTGGCCACCAACCTCGCCTGCCTGGGCATTGAGCTGACGGGTGCTCCCAATTTCCGACCGCTCTTCAAGTACTTCACCTGGCACACGTGCCTCATTGGACTGCTGGGCACGCTGATCATGATGTTTGTCATCAATCCGATTTACGCCTCCTCCTCCATCATCTTGTGCCTGATTATGGTCATCGCACTGCATCTGTTCTCGCCGGCCACGCAGGTGGCCCAGTGGGGCTCCATATCCCAGGCACTGATGTTCCATCAGGTGCGCAAGTACCTGCTCATGCTGGATCCGCGCAAGGATCACGTGAAATTCTGGCGTCCGCAAATACTGCTGCTGGTCTCCTCGCCACGCTCCTGCTGTCCGCTGGTCGACTTTGTCAACGATCTCAAGAAGAGCGGCCTCTACATCATCGGCCATGTGAAGCTGGGCGACTTTAACAATGTGGAGGATGCCGTGGAGAACCATCAGTGGTGGTCATTCCTCGATCACATGCGTGTCAAGGCCTTCACCGAGGTGACCATCAGTCGCAGCATACGCGAGGGCGTCCAGCATCTGATTCGCCTCTCTGGCATTGGTGCCATGAAGCCCAACACCATCATTTTGGGCTTCTACGACAACGAAGCACCCAAGGACTTTTTCCAAAAGTAGGTCATTCACTGGTCACATCTAAGCAGACAACACTAATTCACTTTTATTGGTTTACAGTGACACCTCGCCCTACAAGACCGATGGATTCAATGAGGGCGACATTCAAAACTTTCCCATCCGCCGCGATGGCGAACCCAAACACTTTGAGGTCCAGGAATATGTGCAAATCCTTTGCGATACGCTGCGCATGAAGAAGAATCTGTGCCTGTGTCGCAATTTCCAGCGCTTGGACAAGAACTTTATTACCATGTGCGTAACCATAATCCTCATTTAGTGGCTCATCCACCATAATGCCTTAATCCATTGTAGAAGCAAGCATATGAAGTACATTGACGTGTGGCCCATTAACGTCTTCAATCCGACCTCTGGGGATCCCTTTGACATGGTCTCGCTGTTTATGATGCAACTGGCGGTGATCATGCTGGCCAAGTGGAAGCACTTGCGCGTGCGCATCTTCCTCTGCGAGACCAGTGAGCAGAGCACCGTTAGGTAATAAATTACTTTGCATTACTTTAATTTAGCTAAATAGCGACACTTTCCCTTGCAGCACCTTTGATACGCAGGCGCCGCAAATGGACGTGTTCTCAAAGCTAAAGCTGGAGCAGTCGCTGAAGGAGCTGCGCATCAACGCAGACATTCTGGAGATACTCGAATGGAGCCGGGACACGGAATTCACGCGACATGGTCGCATACTCAAGCAGTTTACCGCCCAGGCGGATGACGCGCTGCTGGATGATGGTGATGAGATTGCCGAGGATAAGTTCAATCGATCGCTGCTCTACATGCAGCGTGCGAACCAAATCATACGCGATCGCTCCGATCAAACGGCCCTCTCGTTCATCTATTTGGCAGCGCCGCCCAAGCCAACGCTGCCCGATTTTCACGATCGCAGCGCCAGCTACGTGGAGCTGCTCTCTGAACTAACAGCTGAGCTGCCGCCCACGATTCTGGTGCATGGCGTCAGCACCGTTACTTCCACAACGCTCTAAGTGATAACAAGTGCAATGGGAGCTTAATCGCGGCGTTGATAGAAACCGGCTCGCTCTCTCACTCTGTTATCCCCCTATGGCCTCGCTGAGCAGGGCTTTATATAGTATGTACTATATCATTTATGGTATATGTATTCAAGTGTTGTGTTGTGCTACAAATCTGTGCAGAAATATTTATGTACATCATTTTCAATCGTTTTCGAATCTTTTATCTTTTTATCATTTAACCCTAAACTAACCATCATATCAACACTTTGTACAGGAAAAGCCAAGAACGCTGACAACGATCATTGAGGAACATTTACATAGCAAAAATATTTATTTATTGGTTCCCTATTGAAAGAAATCCCGTTTTATTGAATAAGATTAGTGAAATTATAGATTTTGGAGTTTCTAGGGCTGTTTTGACTGTACATGTTTATGAATTGTGCTTCTTGAAAGGCAACAAAGTGCAAAAAAATATACACTAATCCAACGATTTGTTCTCTAATATCGTCAAACAACTATCATATCGGACAGGTCCTTTTATACGAATATCCAACAACATTTAACACCACATCTTCATACACTTTGATATTGAATGGATTTATTTGTGATTTCGAGAACAACTCTCTATGCGTAGCAACAAAGTATTAGAAAACTGGATTTCATTTCGTGTAGCATTTAGATAATTACTAGAGCACCTTACGTATGATTTCAATATCAACTATCGTCGCATATATTAAGCTAATCGTATATTACTATAACTACTGTTCTAATTAAGCGGTCAACAGTTGTTGCGCCAGCGAGAAGGTCAACCCATAGTTTATACATGTAACTATCCCCATTCTTTCCAAACGATACAATAAATTTTGCGACCTTTACTTTGATGTTTTGATTCGATTTTTCGAGGACTCATCGTGCGCCTACTTAACACTTCGGCCCAGGAGACTGTTAGAGCGCAAAGGATGCTGTTTACCGCTACCATTAAATGCTTATTTAGATAAGCCATGGGCTCGTGTGCTCCAAAAAGAAGACTCTGTCAACAGAGCCATAAATGTCGCAGCACACGGCACGTCTCGCTATTTATGCGATGTCTATTTATGATACCTGCTATCTGCTACCTGCGCCGCGCCTCTCGCTACTCCGTTCACTGCGCCGCTTACAGGGATTAAAGGATCAAGCCTGCTTTTTGATTTTGAGTGAAACCCAGTCGCTGACTAGACTGTGCCGTCTAGTTCCTGGAAATTTAATGACCTCCTTGAATCCGCGCTCAATGTTTTAGTCAAATAAATTTAACGAATTTAAATGTAACCGCAACCCAATGAGGCGGTGGTTGGGTTTGTGACTTTTAATTAAGGCTTGCTTGTTGAAATTACGATAACCACTAGGATTAGTGGACACAAAGCTCATCGTGAGAATTTCTTTGACGACTGGCTGAAGCTGAATTGAAAACAGGGACCCTTAACATTAAGTTGTGGGTGTAAGAAAACTAATGCCCTAAGAAGAACGGGAAAAATACATCTGAATAATTTTTTATCGCAAATTCAAAATCAAGATAAACTTTTCACATTTTTATTTTTATAATATTTATTAATTATTAAAATTAGGAATTGCCCAATTTCGTCGATAAAATTCATTGAATTTAATTGTGATTACATAAGATTTATGTAGTGTTTGAAAAAACCGACGATTAGCAGAGGTTGTACGTTGCATGGTGTTAATCCTTGTACTGAGATGGTAAACGTTTTATGTTTGTAAAATTGATGGTTTTTGTCACGTCTGCGGTAATAAAAATCGCCCATCTCGGCAGAGGCTTACCTTGTTTAGGTATTCAAGGTAGTTGGCACTTTTTTGATTAAACATAATTCCAAAGCGAATTTTCGTAAAAACAGACAGAGAGCGTAATAATTCATAATGCTAGAATATTACAAGGTAATTTGCACAGTACCCACAAAAATTGCTCTTCATAAGATAATAAAGAGAATGCTCGAGCATTGTTCTTTTGACACAAAGAAAAAAGGGGCTGTGGTTTAGAAAGGTCAACAAGTGAATTCTTATCTGGACACAAAAGGACTTTTGACAATGGAAAACAATCTCACGCAATTCTTGACTGCGTTCACTTTCTTGACTTGACTTTTAATCACATTTTCGCAATTTAGCGCCAAGCGTTGTAATCCGCAAAGTTCTGAGTGATTAATCGAAATGCGATGAATAGACCGATGGGAAAAGAGAGAGGATTATCAGCAGTCGCTCTATTGTTGGCAAAACTGCCTCCACTGGGCATGCCCATTGATTCTAGTCTGACCAGGACATGCAAGTGGCCAAATACTTAGTGTTGGTAGGGCAACATGCTAATAGGTCGAGGCGTTTCTCCATCTTTAGTTAATCCCTCCACGCTGAAGGATTTCGCGTCCATTTCGCTGGAAATAGCAGCATAATCTCGAGTACTCGGCGGTCGCGTGGCACATCGATCAGCGGATCGTCAGCAGAAGCCAGCCAGGATCAAACGTCAGGATCTAGATGGTCGCTTTGTCGGCTTTTATGTGGAGCATCGGGCTCTTTTGTTCTTGTTAACCGCATCATTTGTACATTTTAGCCATGGCCGGCGCTCGACTTGGCCCAGTTAATTTACCTTTCGTTGCGGCTTCTTGAAAAGTAGGCTGCTGCATCTGGCATCATGCACGCCCATATCGCAAATCGATCTTGAGCTCGAGTTTTATCGCATATTTGAGTTATCAGTGTCATGGAGAACGGTGCGTAGGTCTTTAGTATAAGTCTAGAGACTTTTTTGATCTGATTGGGTTTTTCTGGGTTTTCCCCAATCCTTGCAACAAATGTAAAATTAATTATATTTTTTAATTTTAAATTTTAATTACTTTTTGTTTTTATTATTTTTTTGATTTTAATTTTATTTAAATTTTAAATTTTGTTTCGACTGCATTTAGTTGACAGTAAATAAATAGTTCTACACACTAAAATAAAAAAAAATAATATTATAATAATATAGCTGTGGAACACTCATTCCTTTTCTATCATGTATAGCTACATATGTATGTATTTTTTTTTATTAAATGAAGACTCTTACACCTCCTTCAAAATCCTATTCTTGTACAATATAATTTTCAGCATTTGGAATATTTTTGCAATTGTTTTTGATTATAATTTCCAGAACTTACAATAGCCTCGCTTTATTTATTTATTTTTATTTATTTATTTTAAATACCAAAAATTACAATTTATTTATTTATTTTAAATAACTTATTTATTTATTTATTTTAAATAACTTATTTATTTATTTATTTTAAATACCTAAAATTACAATTTCTTTAAATTATTATTTATTAATTTTTTATTTATTTATTATTTCTTTCTCGACTGCTTTTGATGACAATATTAAATATATTATGGTATCTTAATTTATTTTTTATTTATTACTATTAATTAATTTATTTATTATTGTTAATCAATTAATTTATTATTATTAATTAATTGACTGTTATTAATTAATTAAGTTATTAATAATAATTAATTAATTTATTATTATTAATTTATTTATTTATTATTATTAATTTAATTTGTATATACTTGTAGTATTTTACCGCAATCCTTGCCGTTGTTCTTGGAAGAAAGTTACCGATAAATGCTTTTTTGTGACCCAGTAAAGAACAATGCCTAAAATCGAAAGTATTAAACCACACAAGCAGAGCCAGCTCCTCACACTGGGCACTTACATTGTATTGTGGCAGTGGAGAAATTCCACGCAGAGCCACTTGCAACGAGGATTGCTAGACCACAGACATGCAAAGGCGAAGTTGGCCAACAAATTGATGGCTTACAATGCGGTTTTCATGTAGCCCGAAAATGCGTTCGGCAAATATAATTCCCATCAAAGTGTCCGGAATGCCCAAAAGGCAAAAGATATAAATAAATAATAAAAAAAGGAACAACAATATTAAAGAATCGATATAAAACGTCTCTTGGCTTTTGTTATCACAATGATTGACCTTGGCAACAATTGTTTGACATCTGAAATTGAATATTTTTACATATACATACGTGTGTATGTGTGAGCAACACAAAAAGGAGCGTGATTATGCTTGTAAGGACGGTAGCCAACAACAAAGCGCTGCTGAAGAAGACGCCGAGCAGACCAAGTGGCAATTAAACGTTTCGACCGCAAGTCAAATTCGGGCACGGGCTGGTTGGCGGTTGGTTGCGGGCTGAGACGCAGGTATATTGACGATCAATGAATGGTATGAAAAAGAGGATCAGAAAGAGAGAAGAGGAGAGGAAACCAATAGGTAACAGGTAGCTTCATTTTGCGCTCGACTCTTCGGCCAATCAACGTTGAGCGCTGCCGAACTGATTGTCTACATAAGTAGGTGATATGTCGGGATGAGGTTCAGTTATCCTTTGACTTTGCAACGAGCACCAACACGCCGCGAATTAATAACAATCATGGATACTACAAGCAATATCCTGGACTGGTGTGACGAGTTGGGCTTTTTGGACGACGCCGTTCTTAAGCCATCAACTAGTCCAGAAAGTGGGCTCGGAAGCAATGCTAGCTCCAGCCCTCTCGATGAGTCGTTGCGCGGCTTGGAGCAAATGCTCGATGCTCAAGCAGAAAAGGAACGTCTGCTAAAGCAACAGCGCCAGGAGAAGCAACAACAATTTCAATTTGAGCAGCAGCTCAAGAGCCAACAAATAGAGGTCATATCGATAGAAGAGCTGCTAGCACTACCAGCGGAGCAACCACAACCTTGCCAACAGCAGAAGCAGCACCTACAACAGCAGCAGTTGTTTCGAAAGATCATCCCGCAACCGATCGCCCACGTTGCCCTTCCCCAACAGGTTCCGGTGCTCCTTCAGCAGCAGCTACCTTGCCACCTACCCCAGCAACCACAAGGACTCCCCCTACAGCAACAGTGGCAGCACCACAAGTTGCCCCAGCATTGGATTCAGCAGCAACAGTTGTGCCAGCAGCAGCAAGGCAAGGCGGCCAAGTTCTGGACCGGGGTAGCCCGGCAGACACCCTACCCGACTGCTGCCGCCCATCCGCAGCCAGCACCACAACCGCCGTCCCGACCCAGCTCCGCTCCCAACACGGAACGCCGGCGTAGATTGAGTGCCAATGAACGGGAGCGTCGTCGGATGAATCAACTTAATGAGGCATTCGAGAGGCTACGGAGCGTGGTGCCTTCTCTGGGCCATGATCGGCGTCTCTCGAAGTTCGAGACGCTGCAAATGGCCCAAACCTACATACAAGATCTGCAGAAGCTGCTACAAAATAATAATAATAATAATTAGTAGCTAATTAATTTAAGTAGCTAATTAGTTAATAACCAACCAGTATTAGTATATAATAAGCAATAAGAACGAAACCAAATATTTCAATTGTCAAATTAGTTTGTTTTTATTGACGAATGCTTAAGTTTTTCTTTAATTAGAAAATTATGTTTATATGTTAATACTATAGAAGTTACCGCAATGTTATTAATAGCAATTAATTAATAGCTATTAAGTAAATAATGCCCAATGATGGTAAGCCGTGTGCCCTTAGAATATAATAAAAATAAAAACAAAAAACTTTAATTTTCAATCGTCTTCTTATTTATTACAAAAACAACATAAATTATCTTCACTTTCAACAGGCCAAAGGAAAAAGAGAAAACTACAAATAATTGAATTTGAATTGAAGTCAAATTTATTTAAATATTTTTGAAAATGAAAAAATAAATAAAAATTTAAATCTTGAATTTGATGATATTTAAAAATATACTTTTTTCTGCGACATTTTCTCGCATTAATTTCAGATTTTTCACAGCACTTAGTTGACTTAAAAAAAATTCATTCTTGAGACACGCATTAACTAGAGGTAAGTAGAGGGCGGCACGCCCCCCTTGAAATGGGAAAACAAACGTCAAAACAAGCATTTGCCGACACGATTGATGAGTTCCGACTTCCGACCCAGACCAAAAGAGAACTCCGAATAGAGGTGATTAAGTGCCGCAAACATCAACAGGTAAACAGCCACTTGGATCCTGTGCCTAGCAGGACGAGCGAATTGATTTAAGCCCAGTAATTTATAAAAGTTGCCAGAGATGCGCCCATTCAACAACATTAAACATCTCGATGCACAGCAGAAAAGTAGCAAACATTAATATTTAATATTTATAACGACGGTTGTAATTAAGCGGAAAAATAACATTTCCCATTATTTCCAACCAATACAATAAATTGCTTGTGCAATTAACTTTTTCCATTATTTCCAACCAATGCAATAAATTTTGCGACCTTGACTTTCATGTTGAGATTCGATCTTTTGACGACTCATCGTACGCCTACTTAACACTTCGGCGAAGGACATTGTTAGAGCGCAAAGGATGCTGTTTACCGCTACCATTAAATGCTTATTTAGATAAGCCATGGACTCGTGTGCCCCGAAACGGACACTATGCTTAGAGTCATAAATGTCACAGCACTAGGCACGTCTCGCTATTTATGCGATGTCTATTAATGATACCTGCTACCTGTGCCGCGCCTCTCGCTACTCCGCTCACAGGGATTAAAGGATCATGCGGCTACTAGCCTTCTTTTTGATTTTGAGTGTAACTCAACCGCTAGTAGACTGAGTCGTCCTGGAAATTTAATTATTTCCTTGAAGCCGAGCTCAATGTAAGTTACGCAAAGTAACCGAATTTAAATATAACTGCATAACATTTGTGACAGCTGGTTAAGTCTCTAATGACTTTTATGTAAAGACTTACTGATTCTTACTGACTTACTGCTTGCTTACAGAAATTAGGATTACCAATTAGATTAGTGGGCACAAATCTTACACTGGGTTTGGTAAATGTCTAGTACTTGGACCGATTAAAAATTAAATATTAAAAATTGAAAAAAAAGCGGAAAAATAATACGAAATTCGGCCGTATTTTTAAAATATTAACTGCTTATTTACATTTCTTTAAATAAATAAAAAAATAAAAAAAAAAAATATTTTTTAAATATTTGTAATAATATTGCTAAAAATAAGCTAATTTGTAATAATATTGCTAAAAA
>JBAMCN010000065.1:0-11900 GCA_037075225.1 Dichaetophora lindae
TGATGGAAATCCATGTAAATAGCGAATGTTATGCGAATTGATCGACAACAAGAAGAAATTTCAAATTGTACGCGGTGTATACATATGTAACTAATTGCTAGTTAGCTAAAAGTATTGAGCAAATGAGATAACTACTTACATAGGCAAACGCTGGGCGAGCATACAAAGTGGGCTAACTGAATATAAGAGTTATATGATAAGTACTACGTATATGAATCTATATATATTGAGAATATATAAACCTAAATTAAAGAAACGAACGTCACACAGCTGTGGAGCACACCTACACACACACACACATACACACAGCCATAAGAGTAATAGACAAGGCACTTGAACTGCCCTTAGCGCGGGCCAGGACACTCCCAGGACAAGACAAATCAATAAATTGCACTGTATAATGGTTATAATGGATGGCAGCAGCAGAGCACTAGTCGAGAGCGGCTGGTGGCAGAGCAGCCAGAGTAACTACTATGCATAAATAATTTTGAGTGTACCTATCAATAAGTATTTCAATTTGTTGTCGGCTTTTAATAAGTAAATATGTAATAACAAACAAAAATCCACTAACGATTAAAGCGAGAATGCATTTTAAAACAAAACCAAAAACGTAAACACACACTCCAGTTGATATTCAATGTCCAAGGACATGTTTTAAGCGCATCCCTAGCATCTTCACCTTACTTCCTAACCTTGCGTTTTCCTCTTCAGTTCTCTTAATCGCTTAGCTCTTTTGTTTTGCAACTGTTAAGCTCGAACACACACTTTACACAGCCGATCCCCATTTACAATTGTGGTCCAACTGATTTCAGCCGCTCTTCGATTTTCGGTTCGTGTCCTTATCACACAGCGTAAATGTGTTATCAATGTTCCAAGAGGTCTCCACAAATGTATTCAATGTTTCTAAACGGAAAAAATAAAAACAAAACCAAAACCAAAACTATAAAAATACACTGCAAACATATTTTTGTAAATAGTTAATGCAATGCTTGAATTTTCATGCAAGTTCTTTTGTGTATGGCCAACTGCAATCGTCTGTACGAGATCACGTCCATTCGCTTGGCCGTGGTCTCCCAAATTTGTATGTGAACGCTAAGCATTAGACATAAGTGATTTTTATATTCAAAACGATTTTATAAATCTTTTTAATTGTCTATTTTAAAGAAGGTAACTGGTAAACACAACAGAACGAGAGAAGTAATGCAATTAATTTAGTTGATGTGTGTGAACAACTTTTGGAATTTTTATCACAAATTAAATGTTTTCCAGTCCTATGTTTATAAATTAATTGTTTGAGTTCTTTTAAGCAAATATAAATAAAAATAAAAACTAATTACAAATACTTATAATCGAGCTCGTTTTACTTACATCGCTTGCAAGCCAATGAATAAAATGTTTTACAATTTATACAATTTATTAACAGTTTAAAAGCAAAATTTAAATTTAAATTATCGTCGAAGCTCATCTGCAGTTGCGACTTCCTTCAGGGCAGGATGGCTCCTTCAGCGGAAATGGCGCTCGGTACCTTGGAAGACGTCCTTGTAGCTTCCTTCTTCTTCTGGTTATTCTCTTGGTATAGTTTTTTTTTTTATATTGTTTTACAAAAATATTGTTTCTCTTTGTTCATATATTTGGTGGGTGAGGTTTTTATTTTGGTAGTTGACTACCGAAAGGATTACTCAGGATAAGGGATCGAGAAGTGCATCAGTAACCTCACCCGAAAGTCTGATGCTCCTCGTTGGTCGTACGACATATTTGTGAATCGGGTCAGAATAATATTAATTTAATTGACTGCCATCGATTCACTGCAAAATCGACTTTTGCATATAAAATATGCGTGGGGCATAATAATAATAATAATAATAATTTTTCGCAGACTAGCTAGGAATTATACAAAAACTAAAAAATAAAAATAAAATAAATAATAACAATAATATGATAAATATAAATATTTTACTAAATTAGATTTAAAAAATAAAAAATAAAACAAAAAATAAGCTGGGCGATTTAAAGCGGAAGCCAGGCTTGAGTACCTAAATATTCCTTTTGCAGAAGTGATTACACATTAATTCATACATAAATGCTATGACACTATTCTTTTGCCTAAACCGCGCTATAGTTACATCAGTTTATAATACATGGAGCTTTTGCTTAGCCAGAACAAGATTCAGAACAAGTATGCAGAATATTTGAAAAGCGACTGCTTCGCTATATTTTGTATGAGATTAAATAAATGTACGATTACATAAAAATGCATCAAAGTTATAGGGAGGCAAACAAATAAATTAGAAAAACGAATAAAATGCGTACATTTATAATGGTTAAGATTCCATAATTAAAATGAGTAAATAACTATATACTATGTGTATATATGGGTACAAAATTCATAGACACAAAACAACCCAACAATTTTCAAAGCACTTTTTCCAAATTCACAGCAGAGTTGACTATTTTCAAATACAGAATGTACAAGCTTAATAAACGTCAAGAGGGTTTTAAACAACAATTCTATATTAATATTTTATTTGTGTTGCCCAATCCAGAAAATATAATTAATATATTAAATACTCTTTGGTTAATACTCTGTATTGTAGTTTCCAATTGTGGTTTTCAATTAATAAGATGCATAATACATATTGGTGGTAGTAGACAGCAGAACAGATAAGTGACGCAGATTTCATTATCGTGGTAAGCGTGTAAATTGTATACTAGGTGTACATACATATGAAATTAATCTGTTGCTTGGTTTTGGTTTGGACGTTTTTTTTTAAGTATAAAGTGGATATTGAACGCACATCAAAATTAATTTCTTATTACCTTATTAGCACTACAGTGTTTAACGCAGATTTCAATATAGTTTCAGAGATTATACACCTTTCGAATATAATAGTGAATGATTTCAATGACGGTGCTCGTGCTAATAAACATTGACAGATAAGCCTCGCATCTCTTTTACACAAGTTACAACGCTCGAATAGAACACAGAATATATGTTTACTATAAACTTCACAGGCATTCCTTAAATTATTTTTGTTTGAAGCTTCGAAAATTAAATAATACTTAAATGAATCAATGCAGGTACAGAATAACATAGATACGGCTTATATGTAGTTTCAAAATTAATTTTTATACTCGTGCAGTCGCAAAGTTGATTTCAAAGCTGATGTAGATAGACCTCGCAGATATATATTAATGTTATAAGCATTTGTTATGCTCAATCCGCAGATACGAGATTTTCATAAAATAGCAGATTTCAATGAAGGTGATTTTCAGAGATTTGAGAAGTTAGTATCAGTAGTATCAGAATCCCAAATATTTAGTTCCATAGTTACAACACTTGAATAAAACACAGAATATATACTACAAATTTCACAGATTCACAAATTTCCTTAAATTAATAAAATAATACTTTTTGGCTAAGATTTCAATGCACGTACATAAGTATATAATACGGCTGTAGTGTTTTTTGGTTTAAGTAAATCGCAACTATAATGCTCCAAAATTGATTATCCCTCAGTTATTCTTTTCACAGGGCTTATTGCAATTTGCAATGTTGAACAGAGTGAATACGCAGATTTTAATGTTAAATTTCAAATTTCAATCGATGTGTAGTGCCAATAAAAATATTGGCATAAACGCAAATTTCAATGTAGTAAAATGCGGTGCGTAATCCTAATGTACATTCTTTGGTAATACTAGGTCTCAATATGGTGAGAGTATGATCGACAGTCACGTTATTCCAAAAATGCGTAATTATTTTTGCCTATACCAACCGTCTATCGTAACAGAAGCATTGTGTATATAATCCCAACATGACGTATTAATTATTTTCAGATTATGGTGGTGAATCTTGGTTTTTTTATAAATCAGTTTATAAATTTCGCAGTGGGGTTAAAAATTACTCGTTGATAATTACAATATTTGAATATTTGAAGACAGATTTATATTTTGCGGTGGGTATCGCAGACATTCCTTAAATTTTCATAAATTCTCAGATTTCAACGAAGGTGTTTGTGCCGAATAAATATATAAATAATATCCAAATTAATATTTTTTGGTCGAAGATATTGTTTGTACATATGTACTTGTAGATTGTTACCCTCAATTCGAGGTAAATATATGCATTGTAATTCATAGACATAATTATTAAATATTTTTGGTTTGAGCAAATCGCAGATTTCAATTAAAAACATAAATAAAATAATGCTTATATTGGAACATTTGTATGTTGTAGAGAGTAATATAATAAAATATTCATTTTGAATGTAGATCTCCCGCAGGTATTCCTGTATAAAGTGTTTGTGCTAAGGATAATACCCAGATAATAATGAAGATACGTCCCATCATGAAGCTTTTTGTTATACAGAATATTATAAGCATTCATTTACTATTTTTCGGCAATTACAAATTATTTTTTTTTTAAGTATCTAATCCAGATTTCAAAGCCGCTATATAAATATATAATATATATTCGCACTAATCTCAATTAAGCTCTGGCAAATTGAAATCTTCGAAATTGTGTTAGTTGCGTTTATATACCGATTGTTCACAGCTGAATTTATTGTAGATGTCGCAGGTTTTCCTTTCAAAATATTTATTATATTTGCTTTTTTTGTTTGAATGTAGACTTTATATACATTTATTCCTTTAATTCCTTATACCGAATTCGATTCGACAGACGCATCCCAATATTAATTTTATAATCATTTGTTTAATTTCAATTGATCCCTTTTTATTTATGCTGTGGATGTTCCTATAGTGTACAATGTGTTTTATTCTATTTATTATACTCGTATGTAAGCAACTTATTGATACTGAGTTGGTATCGCATTGTTTTTGTTCAGCCGCTTCGTTTTCATGTATTTAGGCACAATTGTCGATAATTTAAAAGGGGCAAGTAAAAATATTGTAAATTTTTAAGCCCTACTTTTTTTGACTTAAGGCCCGAGAAAGGTGAATTAATTAATTTTAGTTTGAGATCAGTGGCCCTTCCTCCATTATTTGCTAATGTAAAATGTTGTTACACTGAAATTTTTATGGTAAGAAATTCTTTCGAAATTCATTATTTCTTGTAGCATTTCCATTGCTTTTTTAATTCTTTGTGTGTTTTTTGTATTTGTTTTAATTTTAGTTGAGCATAAAAGTCGATATAGGATCCTAAATATCAATCCAAGCAATCGATCTACATTTTAGAATTGGTTCAGAATAATATTTAAAGCCTTTAATAAAGCAATCGCCTAGCTAACATCCTAACAGATTCGTTTAGAGCATAACATTAACACGCTTACAATAGTTTACAAGTTTAGTACAAGGCACGAGATTTTTAATAAGGCTTGTTTAAGCTTGGAATCCACACTTGTTTAAGTATTCTTTTTGCAGAAGTGACGATTTGTCAGAGATTATGTAAAAAAATATAATAAATAAAATAATAAAAGTTTGCATTAAATGCGAACGCATAATAATGTATCAAAGCTATAGGGAAGTAAATTAAATTAAATAAGAAAAACGAATAGTATTAATTTGATAAGTAATGTAATGTGTAAGTATTATAATGTGTAAATAACAATTATAGAATTCATAGACATCAAAAAACCCAAAAATTTTTAAGCACTTTTTTCAATTCATAGCAGAGATGACCATTTTCAAATACAGAATGTTTGGATATTGAACGCACATAAATATTAATTTCTTAAGCTCATCAGCATTACAGTGCTTCGATTCAGAGATTCGAGAAGTTAGTATAATCACAATACGCAATATACACCTTTCAAAAACAACGGCTTTTGGCTTAAATGAATCAGATTCAATGCACGTGCTTATATACGGCTGTAATTCCACAATTAGTTTTTAACCTTGATTGGAAAGCGAATTTCAGTGCTTATGTAGATGTTGCAGATATACAAATATATATATATTTTTTTGATATTTAACTTGGAGACGAATTTCATAAAAGTCCAGACAAATTATATAATACTTTTTGGTTTAAGTAAATCGCTGTTTGATTATGTGCTCATAAATTATAACAGAATGAGAATATACCCTTTGTATGTAGTGAAATTATACATTCCTTATAATGCTTCAATACAGATTTTTAATTCGCAGCTACATAAAATTAACAAATAGCAGATTTCAATGAAGGTGATTTTCAGAGATTTGAGAAGGTAGTATAAGCAGAATCCCAAATATTTAATTCCATAGTTAAAACGCTTGAATAAAACGCAGAATATATAATACAAATTTCACAGGCATTCCTTAAATTAATAAAATAATACTTTTTGGCTTAAATAAATCAGATTTCAATGCACGTACTTATAAATCGCAACTATAATGCTCCAAAATTGATTATCCCTCAGTTATTCTTTTTCACAGGGCTTGGATAGAACGCAATTTGCAATGTTGAACAGACGCAGATATATATCTATATTATTTTCAATAAAATATAGTCAGATTATGGTGATGAATCTTGGTTGTTTTTTTTTCGACGATTTCGCAATGTGGTTAAAAATATTATCGCAACGTGATAATTACTCGTTGGTAATTACAATATTCGAACTGAGGTAGATTTATAATTTGTTGTGGTTGTCCAGGTATTCCTTAAATTTTCATAAATTTGTTTTTAAATGATTTTTTTTCAGATTTCAACGAATGTGTTTGTGCCGAATAAATATATAAATAATATGCATGTGGTCCTTATAAATAGTTGTTATACCAAATTAATTTTTTTTTTTTGTCGCAGATATTGTTTGTACATATGTATGTACTTGTAGATTGAAACTCTCAATTCGTGGTAAATATAAATATAATTATTAAATCTTTTTGGTTTGAGCAAATCGCAGATTTCAATGTAGGTGTCAAATTAAAACATAAATAAATAAATAATAGAGAGTAATATAATAAAATATTGCAAATTTGATTTAGAATGTGGATTTCCTGCAGGTATTCCAGTGTAAAGTGTTTTTGCCAAAGATAATACCCATATAATAATGACGATACGTCACACCATGAAGAATATATATATATATTATAGGCAGGCATTCTTTAAACTCTCAGATATTTCTGAAGCATGGACATGGTTTTTATGTATTATTATTACTACTATTTTTCGGCAATTACAATATTTGTTTATAGTATCTAATCCAGATTTAAAAGCCGCTATACAAATATATAAAATATATTCTAATCTCAATTAAGCTCTGGCAAATTGTTCACAGCTGAATTTATTGTAGATGTCGCAGGTTTTCCTTTCAAAATATGTTATATTTGTTATCTTTTTTTTTTTGTTTGAATGTAGACCTCTAAATGTATTCCTTTAATTCCTTATACCGAATTCGAATCGACAGACGCATCCCAATATTAATTTTATAATCATTTGTTTAATTTAAATTGATCATCTAATTTCCATTTCTATTTATGCGGTATAGTAAGCCGGTTGGAAAATTCCTGTATTGTGTAATTTGACTGGTTTTGGATGTTCCTATAGTGTACAATGTTTTGTTGTATTATACTCGTATTGATACTGAGTTGGTATTGGTATTGTTTTTGTTTAGCCGCTTCGTTTTCATGTATTTACCGGATATTACTTTATAAGCAGTTTAAGCATTTGGTATTTAGTAAAAATATTAATAAATCATGCCTGTGCGAGCTAAAATTGTAAATTTTTAACCCCAAGATTTTTTTTATTTTATTTTAGATTGAGATCAGTGGCCCTTCCTCCATTATTTGCTAACGCAAAATGTTGAATACACAGAAATTTTTATGGTAAGAAATTGTTTCGAAATTCATTATTATTTCCATTGCTTTTTTAATTCTGTGTTTTTTTTAAATTTGTTTTAATTTTAGTTGAGCAGAGAAGTCGATATAGGATCCTAAATATCAATCCACGCAATCAATCTACATTGTAGAATTGGTTCAGAATAATATTAAAAGCCTTTAATAAAGCAATTGCAATGTGTAAATACCAATTATAGAATTCATAGACATCAAACAACCCAGCTCATTAGCATTACAGTGCTCAACGCAGATTTCAATATAGTATATAATAGTATATATAGTATAATATATTTCAGAGATTATACACCTTTCGAATAATCACAATAATCACAATCCGCAATATACACCAATATATACGCAATATGAAACTCTTACTTACTAATAAATATTGACGGAAAGCTTGAATAGAACGCAGAATATAAGCTTCACAGGCTTTCCTTAAATTAATTAAATAAAAAAATCTTTTTGGCTTATATGAATCAGATTCAATGCACGGCTGTAATTCCACAATTTATTTTTAACCTTGATTGGAAAGCGAATTTCAATGCTTATGTAGATGTTGCAAATACTTTGAGACGAATTTCATAAAAGTCCAGAAAAATTATATAATACTTTTTGGTTTAAGTAAATAACAGCATAAGAAAAATATACCGTTTGTATGTAGAGAAATTGTACCGATGTACTGATGATGCCTCAGATTCGCAGCTACTAAATTTTATAAATCTTTTCGGCTTAAGCAAATAGCAGATTCCAATGAAGGTGTTAGTTAGAACGCAGATTGCAATGTTGAACAGACGCGGATATATATGTATCTCGCTGGTTATAAGTATAATCAAAGACAACCATTAACCGTTCATGACGTGTATGTAATAAATTTGGGACAAACAGCCCGACCGAATTACGACAAACGTATTTCGCTAATAATATTTGAATAAACGCAGATTTCAATGTAGAAATAATTAACATGCGGTGCGTAATCCTAATGTACACTTTGGTATTACTTGTGTATATAAATAAATCCATAAATTTGCGCAAATATTTGTGCCTACATAAGCAATGTGGTTAAAAGATATTCCTTAAATTTTCGTAAATAAATCGCAGATTTTAATGAAGGTGTTTGTGACAAATAAATATATAAAAATAATAACCATGTAGTCCGTAAATTTTTCAGAAGCAGCAGATTTCAAGGTTGCTTTTTTGGGTATTCCATAAATATAAATAAATTTTAAAAAATTAAAAAATTATTAGATAATGCTCAGATGATAATGAAGATACGTCGCAGTTGTTTTAGATTTAAAGATGATGATTACGTCACAATTGTCGTAATTAGATTTCATTGTTGCAGACATAACCTTTGCATAGAAGTATGTAGATATGTATGTAGTAAAATAAATTAATTGCTCCGTAGACATTATAAAATAAATGCATGAAAGCATGTAGCTTGATCTCCCGTAGGTATTCCTCAGATTTTCATAAATATAAATAAATCGTTGATATCAAAGTGTTTGTGCCAAAAATTATTAGATAATGCCCAGATGATACGTCGCAGTTATTCAAAGATGAATTGTAAACTAAAAAAAAAAAATTGTAAATTCAATTGAAGACAAATCCTTTGCATAGAAGAAGATATGTAGTAAAATAAATGAATTGCTCCGTAGACATTATAAAATAAATGCATTACATGCTTGTTGAGTGGCCAAATATTTAAAAAATGCATAGAAATGGTTTGACTAGAATTGACCGTTCACCTACCTAGCGTAGTTTCCATTTTAAATTTTTGGTATATGTTTATAGTACAGCATTAGCGTGTAAATTCATAAATTCATGTCCATAGCCAGCCTCCTAGGGGCTGTAGATTAATTATTCATTAAAATATTTAATGATATTTGTGTTTTAGTTCAGCATCAGTTATTATAAAAGTTATGTTTTCTGCGAGGTCATTTAATTTGTTGTATAATGCGGTATAGTAGGATGTTTTTATAGTGTACTAATTGTTGTTCTATTCTATTTATAATACTCGTTTTCATGTAATTTACCACGTCTTATTTTATAAGCAGTTTAAGCATTTGGTATTTGATTTGATAATGAAAAGCTTTTCTTACCTACATAAATAAATTTTCGCATACATACTTTCGACGAGTCAAATATTGACATAATAAGGCACGATTGTCGATCATTTTAAAAAGCCTCGGCAATAAAAGCTTCTTTTTCGTGCCAAATATGGTGGCAGGAGAAATATTCAAGAAATTGGGGGCTTGAAAGTTAACCAAATTAACTCGGATGTGAATAAAATTTATACTCACTATGCTGTATATATGCTGAGAGTAAAAATATTGAGAGTAAAAATATTGTTCACAAGCAAGACCCAGTTAAAATGGCAAATTTTTAACCCCTAAATTTTTTGAATTAAGGGCACGAAAAAGGTTTGACCGAGGCTCTTCATCTGCCATCGTTGTTCACTACTAACTTTTTATTGAGATCAGTGGCCCTTCCTCCATTATTTGCAAACGCAAAATGTTGATTACACTGAAATTTTGTAGAATTTTAGACTCAAATAAAATGATGGTGAGAAATTGGTTCGAAATTTATTGGAGCTCTTGTAGCCTTTCCATTCTTTTTACGTTGCTTTTTTGTTTGTTTTTTAAAATTCTTTGTGGTTTCTTAAATTTTGATTGATACAGGTTTTTGTAAGTACTTCAGATCTGAAGGTGACTTTCGTCACTTTGTTAAATTGAAAAAATATATAACATAAATAAAGAGTATAACAAAATATTATGCTGTATAATGTTGCGCGTAATGAGCTCGTTGAAAGGCTATCCCAGCTAAGCTTACAAAGCGGTCGATGTGAGAGTATAGTGTTATTTCAGTTCGATGGTTACTGATAGGTAAACAACAGAAGTCGTAGTTGAGCAGAGAAGTCGATATAGGATCCTATAAATCAATCCACGCAATCAATCTGACTAAAACGTTGGACCCCTGTGTAGGCCGCGACACTATCATCGCACTTAGCAAATAGACCTGCTGGTTCAATTGCTTGCAATTGTCGTGTCATGTACAGGGTTTCGAGTTAAATTTGGATCTCGTACGAACATTCAACGCCCAACTATAAAGTTTAGAGAAAGAAATACATATTGCTTGGTTAACTACTATAGAGATACGTAGGTAAGTAAAAAATATACAAATAAATATAAACAATGAATGTCAGTGAGCGAATTGTTGACATTTTCAAGAAATTATTCAGTCATAAATAAGTATAAGCAGTCAAAATAAAAACAAACAAATAGTTTTGTAGCCAATCAACAATGTGGGCAAGACGGCATGAAGCGTGTGGTGTGAGCTTATTGCGCAGCGAGCAAGTCGCATCGTATTTTTAGAGCAGACCGGCTGCCTTTTTGGGGGTTGCAAGAAAAAGGCCTCGAAAAATCGAAACGAATAACAAACGCAGTTGCGTTGAGGTAGGAATATTCTAGAAGAGTCGTTGTTAGTATCTCAATATTGCATTGCACAATGTTGGAAATTATGCTCCACAGTAGCAAACGTTTACTTTGGCACGTAAAACACGTTTGAAAACGTTTATAAACGTGTGACAACAGATTATGAAATTTCGCCTTAAATTTAGAATTTAGATGGTTTCTTACGCCGTTGTTTCTTACGCCGTTTATACCTTGGCTTGCTATGTCACTTCCATAGGACTTGGCTAACGACTACTAAGAAAGCCTTCTTAGCCTGCCTGTCTGTCAACTGGAATCTCCTGGCCCCAGCATCTCTCTCTGCCTAAGGAGCAACTTCCTAGCCAAAGATTAGAAACGCAGTGGAGGATCCGCCAAGTGGTTTTCAGTATAGCCCCATTTCCTCATTTTGTGAAATTGACCGATGTGTGCCCACGATGATGACGACGTCATTTTCTTTGTTCAGAGCTGGACGGAATATTTTGCAATTATTTCAGTCGGCGTGCCAGGTTGTAACTTCGCAGCTTCGTCATTGCGTTTTTTTTCCACGTTGTCATTTGCTGATTTGCTGATGTGCAATAATTATTTTAAACTTTTTGTATACTATATACAATAACACTGATATAATCGACTTTTTGTTTGTTTTAGTATATTTTCAATAAATTTTACTGCAGCACTTTA
>JBAMCN010000068.1:0-11810 GCA_037075225.1 Dichaetophora lindae
CTTTGACAATGTGCCGTTTAGTGCCGGTCCCAGGAACTGCGTAGGTTCGTATTACATTACCTACACACATACATACCCATACACATATATGCATGAGTTAAACAAGCTTACAAATTCGAGTCAACTTTCGGACCCAGGAAAGTGACAGTTCATATAATATTTAAAAAAATATAAAGAATATTTAAAAAAAGTCAATACAAAGTAAATACAGATTTATAAAAAAAAATTAAGAAAATATTTTCTTATCTTAAGGAAAATAAATTGACATTTGATTTAACAATTCAAGTTTTTATAGAACTATTTCTCTTAATAAATATTTTCCTAATTTTTTTTTATGCTTATTTACTTCTAATGGACTTTTTTGAATTTTCTTAATTTTCATATATTTTTTTTTTACATTTTGACTCAGTAGAGCAGTGCGTATACGTAATATGCGCGGGAGTGCTTTGAAAAAGGGTTTAGTATAAAGGTTGAAGTCAGCAAATATTTTAAAAAATATTCCTTATTTAGCTTAAAGAGAATATTTCAAAGTCTAGCATCGTCCAATCCGGATGGTATTATTTTTTACCATTATTTTTCTATATGCGTTCGAAAACTCGAATTAACTGTCACTTTTCCGGGTCCAAAACCGTGTATACTTGTGTTGTTATATAGCGAACTGTGTACGCGCATTTGTATGGGTCAGTTCCGGTTGACCCTTTGACGACGGAAGTCGATTTTCCTTAACCTTTTCCTTTTCAATTGCCATTCGATTTCTTAGCATTAAACAATTTCTTGCCTGCATTTCAATATTTCTCTGGTTATAGGTCAAAAGTTTGCACTTCTCGAACTGAAGGTGACGCTATCCAAATTGCTGCGACGATTCCGCATTCTGCCCGCACCCTTGGCCAAGCAGACCATTGCCCAGGTCTTTGATCCCCGCTACAAGCCCGGCCCGCAGGAGCTCAAATTGTACTTACCCATTACGCTGAAGTCGATGTCCGGGGTGCCGGTACGCTTGCAAAAGCGAAGTTAATGAATGCCCATTTATGCGTAAACTTTTTACTATAGTTGTTCGCTTTAAAAGCAATTTAACATGATTATACTTTTGTATTAAAAACTCGTTATGTGGCAAACTTCCAATTTTTGAGATGCGCAGAGCAGTTTAATTTAAATAAATTAGCAGATAAACGCTTAAACACTTTTTATATGAGCCAGCTGTCTTGCGCATCAATTCGTTAACGTTTTTAATTAAATATGAGGCTTAATTAACACAGAGCTTCAAGTGCAGCCATTCATTGCGCTGCTGTCCGCGGTTTTAGTCGTATTAGGATGCCATTCTCGGATTTGAGCGTGACTCGAATGTTCAGCACCGGGTCGTATGCGCTCTGTGGCACACAGTCCATGCGGGAGTGGTCATTGATGCCCGGCAGCAGGTCGTCCACGGCGGGCAGTATTTCAAATTGGCGCACGAGGAACGAGAGCAGCGACTGCAGCTGATACATGGCGTACTGCTCAGCTGGAATGGAATGGAATGGCGGAAGTGGGTCAGTTGGGTAAGCTGTTGCCCACTGCTGAGCCACTTACCAATGCAGCGTCTGGGCCCGGCGCTAAACGGCACGCTCTTGAACGCCTCGATGCCGGCATTGCTGTGGGCCCTCTCGAATCGCTCCGGCCGAAATGCGCAGGGATCGTCAAAGTAGCGCTCGTTGTAGCCCATGGCAATCAGACACATGATGACGGTGGTGCGCTTGGCCACCTTTGTGCCATCTGCGGTGTTGCAAAACAGCTCCGGCATTAGCCAATCAGAGAACGTTGTTGGTTACTCACTAATGTCAATGGAGTTGCGGTTGGTGCGCGCTATCAACGGCACCGCCGGATACAAGCGCAGCGTCTCTCGGATGACCAGCTCCAGGTAGCGCATTTGTTGCAGGTGCGCTATGCTCGATTCGCCGCTTAAATCCTGGCCAAAGATGCGCAGCTGCTCTTCAAACACCTTCTGCTGGATGTGCGGGTGGCGGGAGAGCGTGTAAATTGTAAAGGAAATGGCCGAGGCTACTGGATCGTGGCCCTGAAAGCCGGAATGCAAATTGAGTTGAGTTTAATTGAAAGAGCGGCGGCGCTGCCTACCGTAAATATAAATGTGGACAGCTCTTCGATAACCTCGCGCACTTTCAGTGCCTTGCCGTCGAGCTTGGCCGTCAGCAGGACGTCCAGGAATGGCCTGTGCCCGCTCTGTGCCTCAGTTGTGTTGGCCTTGGCGAGATGGCTCTGCCTCTGTGTAACAATCTGTTGGATACATGGCGGACTTAGTAAAGTATTCAGCCTCTTGCATGCATTCCCACTCACCCGCTTTATTTCGGTGCGGAGCAACTGGAGCGCTCGCCGCTGCTTCATGTAGTAGGGAGTTAAGCGGAAGAGCGCATCGAAGCGCTTAACAATGCTGAACGTGCGCTGCTGGACGACATCGCACAGGCTGCGAGCGAGCGTAAGGATATTAGCATAGATTGATTGGGTCCCGAAACGGGCTTAACTTACTCCTTGATGGCGCTGTGCAAATTTGAGGGCTCGTCGTTCAGCGAGTTGCTGGCCATGCCCGTTGCGTTTTCTGCGGCAGCAATGTTAGTCGAAAGTCATTAATTGTGCATGGCAACTTGGCCTGCCTTTTAATTATTTAAATTCCAGCAGCTTATAAAACTTTTGTGGGTCAAGCTACGTGCATGTACTTGCGTGACACTGCAGCATGCAACATGCCGCACAATCTCAGCACTTGTGGCAATTTTGTATGCGATAAATCTCACATATAAAATGGCAATAATAAATTACAACAAAAACGGGCGATGCCCATGACAAATGTCTAAAGTTTGCCGCCCGCCACCTACCGCACACAATATCCAGCGTACACTTGGCCACCAGCTCTTGGACGTCAAAAGGCTTGAACGGATCCGCCTGGCTTGCCAGCCTCGCCACCAGCCTCTCGCCGGCCCGATGCACCACCCGCAAATAGCCCTCAATGGCAGGCCGCTCGAATGCCGGTATGTAAAGTTTCTGGTGCTTGAGCCAGCGGGCGCCGGAACTGGTGAGCAGGCCATCGCCCAGCCAGGGACGCAGAAACGAGTACAAATGCTCCTTGTACAGCAGTGAAGAGCTCGACAGCATGTTCTGTTAATAGAAATTCCATTATGGCGCAGAACTTTGCAATGTAGTTCACCACTGACCTGGATTTCCGCTGGGTCACTGAGCATTATATGATACTGGAGGAATACCAGCGAGCGGAAACCTTGAAAGTCATACTTCCGGCAGTATTGCAACACCTTCTTGGGGTAGTCTGTGAGATAGTTCAAGCGATGGTTTTATTATTAAATAGCTTTGGCTTTACATTTATCAACTCTAAATTCGCATTCAATGTACGAGCATCCCACTTGTGATTTCCTTACACAACAAACTCTTCAGTTATCCCATCAATTTGATAGCTCGCTGCACAGCCAGGAAAAGAGGGCCCAGGCAATTTAAAGAGGTTGTTGGTATACACGGATTATCCTAGTTTAAAAGCAATAATCCTTTTGGGGAGAGACTCTGGTTGCACGTGCATTCAAGTTTACATTTCAATTTGCAAATTTAGATTGCCTACCACAAAAGTCTGTGATGCAGTCTCGTTTATTGAACTGTTAAATTGCCAAGGCCTGGCAGCTGCCGGATGTTACCAACTACTACAAAGATTGGTTGGTGGCATGTGCTTGCTCAGCTGGATGCCAAAAGGGTTAGGAAACAACGTGCATATGTTTTTGACTGCTGCATCCATGTTTGTGCAAGTCTTCATAAAGTTGCTGTCACTCAATGTACATAACTTTTTAAGAGCTTGCTGCTAATATGAACGATATTCTAATCCTTGCTGCGTAAGCTAAGCCCGGAAAATGAGTAAAGAATTGAGCAATGGCTGAACGACAAACAATGCCCGTCTGGTGTATCTATTAAATCGCAATGAGAAAACAACCAAGCAAGCACAATTGGAAGCGAGAGCGTGGGATTCAGCAAGGATGCAGTAGAGGCAGCCAATGTCATCCGAGCGGAGCGAAAAGTCTCAATTGTTCTGCTGAGTTTTGTATTCCGGCTATTGTGCATTTGGAAATGATTACTAGGAGGGCGCTGCGGGCAGAGAGCATCAAAATAATTCTGCAAATTGTGCGGCAGCCTGAGATTACTCCCCGGGGATGCGCAGCAAAGCAACAATCTGAGCAAAATTGCAAGAGACACTGCACAAATAAATAAGTAAAGAAAAGTACGCAGTGCATTCGAAATCTATCGTGGCATTTGGTTGTGAAAAGCAAGTCGCTTACGCTTGTATTGCAATCTGGCAAGCGCAACAATTGCATAAATATTACACAATAGCATTCTCAAAATAGGAAAAATGTAACCACAGTTATGGCCATGTGCAGCTCACCTGCCCGCGTAGTGCATAAATATAGGCAGGTGAGTGCCCAAGTATTTACTTACCAGCTGGCTTTAAACCGAACTGGAAGAGATTACCCACAAAGGGGTAAGGCGTTGGGCCCGGTATCATTTCCATGATACTGGCCATGTGATCTATGTAATTAAATATCTTGACGCCCTTGAACACCAAAAGAGTGGCCAGCACTATGGCTGCTGCTATTAAGAACATAGCTGCAATAATTTTTAATCAGCTTTCAATTAACTTGGATTCTGTTCGACGATCCGTGCAATTCGCAAATACTTTGGCAACTGAGCGATCCACACGAAATACCTTTGGTATTTACCAGTGGCCAAGCCAAGTGATAGCGTTATCAATGGCTACTGATAGGTAATGCATTCAAAGTCTATACCATTTCTCCAATTCTTACCAGAAGCCCTTGATAGCCAGCAACACTTCAAAACTGTAATCATCAGCTAATTATGACAATCTTTAATTGCTAATCAATTTGCCTGGCAGTCAGAATAAACAAATATACATAGCAGCCGCTCAATTAACTGGCCAATTGACTCATTCACACATCAAGCTTATGACGTGTAGGTTCAAGGGTCACTCGATTGCTAATTGAACAAAGGGAGATAAGCAATTTGTTTCGCTGCGAGTGCTTAATGAAACCTAATAATAATAATCGGAAGTTTTCTACTAAAAATGCAATACTAAAATAATTTACTTTCTGTTCTATGTATGTGTTTAAGCTTAAGCGATACATTTCAATTTTCTATCAAAAAAAAAAAAACTAAAATTATAATTAATAATATTTTAATATTCATAATCATTTCTTTCATAAACTAATAATTAAATAATCTAAAATTTACATTATTATTATTTTACCCTTTTTAGCAGCTCCGGTAATTTCAACATTTATTGCATACTTGTGGGCTGTCGTGTATAATCTCTTCTTCTTTAAGCGATGTTTTAAAGTGCAACTTAAAATTAAATCTGCAGCTGAAAAACAAATGAACACACATTATAACTACAAACACGTGTTCCATTCTTCTCTCATTAAGCTTTAAGCAAATATTAACTTTAATTCATATGTGGGCTATATAAGACCCGGTCGTCTGAACAACATTTCTATTCATTCGCGCGCTCGGTTCGTGTTCTTGTCTCCGTTCTTTCAAGTGTGATAATAATGTGGCTAGTTTTTTATATCGTCCTGGCAGTGCCATTGCTAGGCTTGGTGTATTTTGAAACTCGATTTTATAAAAAGAAACGAGAGCTGAATAAAATAAACGGCGACCCTACAATACCCATTTTCGGAAATGCCCATAAAATGGGCAAAACTCCGACCGGTATAAATAAAAATCCTAAAATAATTTGATTGCTGATCACAGCTTTTTTTTTTAAATAACAAGTGCTCTATTGTGAAAGAAATGGACGAGAAATAAATTTTACCTAATCGCAATTTTTAAAAGCTCAGTTTATGTTTAGTCTTTATTAATTTTGTATAAATTTATTCAGAAATTCTTAACTCCCTTTTCGATTTGTGGTACAAGTATGACAAAGATAATTTTCGTTTCTGGATCGGATACTATGCCAACGTTTTTATTGTTAATCCTAAAGATGTGGAGGTATGTCTCAATAACGAATTATTTAATTTAAATTTTTTAATAATTAATAAAAAATATGTGTCTCAGGTAATTTTGAGCAGCAACAGCTTAGTAACAAAATCGGATGTTTATGATATGCTGGATCCTTGGCTGGGCGATGGACTTCTAACCAGCAAAGCCACAAAATGGCGAAAGCATCGCAAAATGATAACTCCCTCGTTTCACTTTAATATCTTACAAGACTTTCACGAAGTTATGAACGAAAAAATACAAATATTAATGAAGGAGCTGAAGAGATTATCTGCTGGGGACAAAATATTCGATTTTCAAGATCAAGCTCACTATCTCACGCTCGATGTCATTTGTGAGACTGCGATGGGTGTATCCATAAATGCAATTGAAAACCACGATAGCGGCATTGTGAAGGCATTTAGAGAGTGAGTTCTGCCTCATACAACTGAAATATGTCTATTCTAAAACTATCTTACTATAGCATGTGCACCTGCATTAATTTGCGAGCATTTAATCCCCTCAAGCGTCCTGAATTTCTCTTCCGTCTCTCTCCTGAGTATCCCGCTTTTCAAAAGACGCTGAAAATTTTACAAGACTTTACAAATGAAGTCATAGAGAAACGAATTGAGGCACACCGGCAAGGTGCCGCTACAATCAATGAGAGTGATGAGTTCTCCCGCAAAAAGATGGCTTTTCTGGATAAGATGCTATCCGCTACTGTAGATGGACGTCCATTGACTCAAACAGAAATCTATGAAGAAGTTTCTACTTTTATGTTTGCAGGACATGATGGCACATCCTCGGCCATTGCCTTTGCTGTTTATCTACTCTCAAGATTTCCTGATGAACAGGTAAGATGTAATTAAATCGCCTCATTTTGTTTTTATTACCAATGTTTTTAAATAAAGCGCAAGTTGTTTGAGGAACAACAAGAAGTGATGGGTAATGAGCTTCATCGCGATGCTACCTTTCAAGAAATTTCTGAAATGAAGTACTTGGATTTGTTTCTCAAAGAGGCGCAAAGGGTTTATCCTAGTGTTCCGTTCATTGGGCGATATACAGAAAAGGATTATGATATAAGTAAGCAGCTGTGCTAATTGCCGGTTACTTTTTCCATAATCACCTCCACTCTGTTTGCAGATGGCATCACTGTGCCCAAGGGAACCTCGGTCAATCTCGCAATCGTTATCTTGTGCTACGATGACCGCATTTTCAAGGATCCCCATCGCTTCAGGCCTGAGCGATTTGAGCTGGAGAAACCAGGTCCATTCGAGTACATCCCGTTCAGCGCTGGGCCACGCAATTGCATCGGTCAAAAGTTTGCCATGCTGGAAATTAAGTCGGTTGTGTCAAAGATTGTCCGCACCTTTGAAGTGCTGCCAGCTGCCGAAGAACTTATTTCTAAAGATGGCTATTTGAATACCTACATAGGTCTGCCCAAAGCTGAAAGGGAAAGAAAGGAGCGGGCGGGTCATAAATATGATCCCATCTTGTCGGCCACGCTGACATTAAAGTCCAAAAATGGCCTTCACCTGCGCATGAAAGAAAGAACTTAGGTTTTTTTTCTTACTAAAATTATTAAAAAATTTATTTTTGTTTTGTTATAACTAAAATTTCCAAAATTTCAAAAAATATTGCAGTGTTTTCGCTTCTCTTAATCAAGTGTCTCCCAGCTCTTAAAATCGCTTTCGGTAATAAAGGGCCTTTAAAAAAATTAAAAACTTGTTTGTTCTCTCACTTATGGTGCTTTTTGAGGGAACGGAAAACTTGGTTTACGACTATCTACATTAAAACGAACCGAAGAAAATAAAAAAATAACTAAAAATAAACGTGCAATGCATTTGAAAAAAGTCCTCACTGTGTGGGGAATCGATATTGATGTTGTTTTCATTAAAACAGCGAAAGGAAAAAGCTATTAAAATACCGCTTCACAGAAAAGAAATATGTATTGCCTTTTTATACCTGTAAAATATGTGTTAAAAGCTTTTATAAAGTGCTTGTCTTCTACTAAAAGTATTTAAAACAGTTTCCACTTTTATTTATACCCAGTAATCCAACAACAAGATACATAAGTAAGTTATATTTATTTGACCCGCTTTACCAATTATTATATGTACATTTACAGAAATATTTTTATCAGCAAAAAGGCAACTGATAACTTGCGTGCGCGACTTTTGAGAGAGCTCAGAGCGCGAAGAGTGTGACGCCCAAATTTAATTTGGTTTACATATGTTTTGATTAAGCAAGAGACTAAGTGGTAAGGGAAAAAAGTAAGAGTCGATTGGGATGATGAAATAGAAGCGCGATGTTGTTAAAATTTCGACTATGAAATATTCTGATTGTTATTCCTACCTAACTGCTATGTGAGAGCTTAACTTTGTATTATGCTAAGGCGGTTGGAGTAGTTCTCTTACGACGATTTAATACGATGAGCCGGAGCTCGCAACTCTTTTATTGATAAGGCTATTTAAGCTGTGTGCTGCCAAAATATACACGCATTTTATTTGCTGTTGTGCGTGAGATCGGTTCTTATTGTTGTGCGTTTATAGTGCTTACATTCGTGAATAAAAATGTGGCTTGTATTGTACATAGTTCTGGCGTTGCCATTGCTGTTGTTTGTGTATATGGAAATTCGATTTTATAGCAAGAAACGCGTGCTGAACAAAATAAAAGGAGAGCCTACAATACCAGTATTCGGGAATGCTCTTCAAGTGGGCAAAACTCCTAGTGGTAATATTTTTAGCAATGACCGGTCTTGAAAATTCAACTCATTCTTAATAATCTTTGTTATTAATCTTATCAGAAATCCTGAATACTATTTTCGAATGGTGGCACAAGTATGACAGAGACAATTTTCGTTTCTGGGTTGGCTACTATCCCAACGTTGCAATCGTTAATCCTAAGCATTTGGAGGTAAGTCTCAAGAGCAATAATATCTTTAGTTTATTTAATTGTTAATAAGAAAACATATGTTTAGGTAATTTTGAGCAGCAACAGCTTGATCGGAAAAGCCGAAATTTATGGTATGCTGTATCCTTGGCTGGGCGATGGACTTCTTACGGGCTCTGGAAAAAAGTGGCATAAGCATCGCAAAATGATAACTCCCTCGTTTCACTTTAATATATTACGAGACTTTCACGATGTTATGAACGAGAACTCAAACAAATTTATCAAGCAACTAAAGAAAGTTTCAGCCGCTGATAATATTTTTGATGTTCAAGATGAGTCCCATTATTTCACACTGGATGTCATTTGCGACACTGCGATGGGTGTGTCCATCAATGCCGTTGAAAACCATGACAATCATGTTGTGAAGGCATTCAGAGAGTAAGTTCCGCCGCATACATCTGTAAGATTTATAATTTAAAGTTGTATTTTATCTTTTAGCATGTGCTACTCGATAAATATGCGAGCATTTAGTCCTCTCAAGCGTCCAGAGTTTCTCTTCCGCTTTGCTCCTGAGTATCCTGCTTTTCAAAAGACGCTGAAAATTTTACAAGACTTTACAAATGAGATCATTGGGAAACGCATCGAGGCACATCGATTAGGTGCAGCCACAATAAACGAGGGTGATGAGTTCTCCCGTAAGAAGATGGCCTTTTTGGATACGCTACTCTCGGCCACTGTTGATGGTCGTCCTTTAACTCAGCATGAGATCTATGAAGAGGTTTCCACTTTCATGTTTGCTGGTCATGACACAACAACATCTGCTGTTGCCTTTTCTGTTTACATTCTCTCCAGATTTCCTGAGGAGCAGGTAAGATCTTAGCTTTGATTGAGTAATTTCATTTAATTAATTTTTTTCTACAGCGCAAGTTGCTTGAAGAACAACGAGAAGTGATGGACAATCAACTAGATCGAGATGCCACATTCCAAGAAATTTCTGAAATGAAGTACTTGGATCTGTTTATCAAAGAAGCACAAAGGGTTTATCCCAGCGTTCCGTTCGTGGGTCGAATGACAGAAAAAGACTATGACATAAGTTAGAAAACAAAAACTGCTGCCGAAAATTCTTTAACCTCGTACTATTCTTAGATGGCACCACTCTGCCTGAGGGAACTTCGCTGAATCTCGCTATTATTATTATGGGCTACGATGACCGCATTTTCAAGGATCCCCATCGCTTCTATCCTGAACGATTTGAGAATGAAAAACCGGGTCCCTTCGAGTATATTCCATTCAGCGCTGGTCCGCGCAACTGCATCGGTCAAAAGTTTGCGCTTCTGGAGCTGAAGACGGTGATTTCGAAGATTGTGCGCACCTTTGAGGTGCTGCCAGCTGTGGATGAGCTCGTTTCTAAGGATGGCTATTTGAATACCTATTTGGGCCTACCCAAGGTCGAGAAGGAGCGAAAGGAACGGGCGGGTCATAAGTACGATCCCATCTTGTCCGCAGTTCTGACACTAAAGTCGCAAAATGGCCTTCACCTACGTATGCGTGAACGAAAATAGGGGCCTTACTATTATTCTTTTAATTATTTTTGTTTTTAATAATACCAAAAATATAGTTGATTACTCTAAGCTTTTGTATGAAAATTATTTTAATCGCTCATGCGGGAAGAACTTTAGCAGAGACGCTCGCATGCTGTAGTTTGTTTATTTTATACTATTTCATAATAAGTATACAAACGTGAATTGCCAATTCCAGTTCTGCGTCACAGCTAACCTGTTTTCCAGCACACTGATGCACCGGTACGTATGAGCGATATAAAGAGAGCGCAATATCGTGTGTGAGAGTAGTTTTGTTTGGCATACCGGTTTTCGCCAACTCACTGTGATAAGCGTAATCTCACGAGCTCTCACCGCTCTAATCAAAAAAGTTGTAAACGACGACGATTTATTTAATTTGCACGGCGTCTGAAACTAGTTGCATTTTCATTCGACCGTTCGGGGCGATCGGAACTTAATCTTATTGGCGAATTCGTGTGCTCGCAATCGAAGCTGAAAATGTGGCTGATATTATACGTGTTCTTGGCATTGCCATTACTGTTGTTGGTGTACCTTGAAATAAAGACATATAAAAAGAAACGCATCTTAAGTAAAATGTACGGAGACCCCACAGTCCCCTTTATCGGCAATGCTCATCAAATGGGCAAAAATCCGGCGGGTAAATGTGCCAATAACTACAACAGGGTATTAAATATAATGTGAATAAAAAATATCATTTTCTCTACTCAACAAGTATTTCGAAACGTAAACAAACGTAGAGTGCATTTATGCATTACGTAAGGCAGGTCGTTAAATAAAACCGCTAATATATAATTTAATACCTTTGAACTGTTGAAAATTATAAAAGGGCTGTTGTGTTGGATTGTAAACAAAACGATTCATGTTCTATAATTGTAGCCAGATACGGAGACAAATGGATTTATAACCAGGCTAGTTAATAGCTTGTTTGAAAATAATCAATAAATGAGTCAGTTGTATGGCTACTAAGACTAAGGTACCAATAAAAGTATGATTACCGGTTATATAGCGAAATTTTATAAATTTTTATTGCATGTTCTTGAACTCTTGATAGTTCATGATAATACATTAACTGTATAACTGTTTATCTGAGCCAATTAATGTAAGCAGATAAAGTAGATAAAAGTGTTTACAATAAGTAGGTTAAACTATATTATTTGCTACATTTTTGTAATTTCTAAATACTTCACACAGAAATCCTGAGCAACATTTTTGAATTGTGGCGAAAATACGACAGGGATAACTTCCGCTTTTGGGTGGGCCCCAATGCCACAGTGGTTATTAACAATCCGAAACACTTGGAGGTAAGTTGTT
>JBAMCN010000070.1:0-11768 GCA_037075225.1 Dichaetophora lindae
GTTTACGATATACAAATACAAATTAAATACATATCAATGTTTCAAGCATAGCAAACGAGCCTGCAAGAGGTCGGTGGAAGAACGAAAAAGTATTTAATAAATAACAAGTATATACGAGTATATATATATATATTAAAGCGGTTTCTTTGTTGCTGCAATGCGTCGTCTATTTAATTATTTATACAATTTCACAAGCGGAGCGCATTTATTTAGGTATTTACATACCACACGGCTACAGTGAACGCTCGCTAAGGCCGACAGCTCTTTTTACGATAATGAAAAGCTTTTGCATTCTGCTGGGGGGTTAAGGAAAGTGCCATGTTTTGTATATTTTACGAGCGTTTACTCTAACGAGCCCACAACTATAGCTGGCTGGGCTTGTGTAATAAGCTCATGTTGGGGGCATGCAGCATGCGGTGGCATGATGCAAAACAAAAGCAGCCTAATGACAATTTAAAACAATGGCAGCTGCATTATCGTAAGCGGAAATTTCCCATCATAAAAATGCAGGCGCGCAGGGGGCAGCGGCGGGGGCACAGAACTGGTGGCCTTTCCAAAAACTCAAAGATTAAACAATCAGCCGATTCACAAGAAGAACCCACCAGCACCAGCACCAGCACCACAAGAAGATCCAAGTGAACGTGAACTGCGGCAGTTAGAAGTAAGTGGGACCCCCCATCTAATAATGATATTGCACTTGTGCAATTAAGTAGCATGTACTAGTACTAGTACTTACTTAGTTGGCATGTAATCTTAATTGGATACCAGTCGGCATCACAAGTTCATAGCTGGCGTCGCACAAGAATTGCCCTCTAATTGATGCTGCTGCTGCCGTTGATTGCTGTGGATGTTGCTGTCGTGCATGTTGCATGCTGCCGTTGTTGCATGCCGCTGGTGGCAGCTCTATATCCGGTATTTTAGCAGCAAGCATATTTGCATAACATTCGCGCTTCGAGCCTTCAACTGTCATTTGGTTGACCGCTCGCTGCCAATTAGCGGATCGAAAGAATTTCGCACCATGTTTCCCCCTGAGCGGAAGCTCCTACCACGGTAGATGGTTAGATTAGGAATCGCTTTTGCTTTCGAAAACAATTTTCTTCTCTTCTTTATTAGACAAATGTACGATTTGTGTGTGTATTAAATCTAACGCATATTGCAACTAACATTCAAATGGGTCGTACAGCTGGTTCGTGTGTTCTTGTCAAGATGCGAATAATTTACAGTTGAGGGGACGAGGGACGCAATGGCGGTGCCGAGACAATGAAGTTGATGATGGTGATGAAGCTTGCCGCAGTCGGGTCGCTGGTGTTCTAAAGGCACTTGATACTGATGCGGATCGCAGATGCAGTGACTCACTTCTTGCGGTATGTGTAGCCGCCGTTGGCGCTGTAGCTCTGCGGAATGGTCTCCGGCACTTGGCTGGGCGCCGAGTAGGCATATCCCGAGTCCTGTGTGGGTGCGGCGTACGAGGATGCGGGACCGCTGGGTACGCTATCGCCATTGGGTGCTCCATAGCTGCGGGATGGGGCTGCTGGTGCATTGTACGCGGACGAGGGGCCAGTGGGGGCCGACGGGTAGGGTCCACCGCCAGCACTGGGTGCATTGTACGAGCTGGACGGCGCAGCTGGATATGAGCCGCCGCCGTTGTTGCCGCCTCCGGTAGGTGCTGAGTAAGAGCTGGAGGGAGCTGAAGCAGGATACGATCCGCCGCCATTGGCTCCAGAGCTGGGCGCAGAATAGGAGCTGGATGGGCTGGCGCTTGGTGCTCCATAAGAGTTAGATGGAGCAGATGGATAAGGTCCGCCACTGTTGGCGCCCTGGCTGGGTGCAGAGTACGAGCTGGATGGCGCTGTGCTTACAGCACTGTACGAGCTGGAAGGAGCTGCTGGATAAGGACCACCACCGCTCGCTCCCTGACTTGGTGCCGAATAGGAGCTGGATGGAGTTCCGTAAGTGCTGGAAGGAGCAGACGGATATGGTCCTCCATTGTTTGGTGCGGAGCTGGGTGCCGAGTAGGAGCTAGAAGGCGCCGAGGGATATGGGCCACCGCTGCTCGAGCTTGGGCTAGGAGCCGAGTAGGAGCTGGACGGAGCTGCGCTTGGGGCGCCATATGAGTTGGATGGGGCTGATGGATAAGGTCCTCCGCTGTTTGAGCTGGGACTGGGAGCCGAGTATGAGCTCGATGGAGCCAGGTAGGAATTGGATGGAGCTGTGCTTGGTGCGCTGTACGAGTTGGAAGGAGCTGAAGGATACGGTCCATCACCATTGCCTGCTGGGCTGGGTGCAGAGTACGAGCTGGTGGGAGCCGAGCTTGGAGCGCTATATGAGTTGGATGGGGCTGATGGGTAAGGTCCTCCGCCGTTTGAGCCGGAACTGGGAGCCGAGTAGGAGCTGGATGGGGCTGAGTAAGAGTTCGATGGAGCTGAGCTTGGTGCGCTATACGAGTTGGATGGAGACGAAGGATATTGTCCACCAATGTTAACTGCCGCGCTTGGTGCAGAGTAAGAACTGGATGGAGCTGAAGGATAAGGTCCGCCGCTGTTCGCACCTTGGCTTGGTGCAGAGTAGGAGCTCGTCGGAGTTGAGCTGGGTGCTCCATATGAGCTGGAAGGAGCTGCTGGATAGGGGCCGCCGCTGCTTGAAGTCGAGCTGGGTGCTGAGTAAGAACTGGATGGAGCTAGGTAAGAGTTCGTTGGAGCAGAGCTCGGTGCGCTGTACGAGTTGGATGGAGCTGAAGGATACGGTCCGCCACCATTGGCTGCTGGGCTGGGCGCAGAATAAGAGCTGGATGGAGTCGATCGTGGAGCACCGTAAGAGCTGGAAGGAGCTGCAGGATAAGGTCCGCCACTGCTGGAAGTTGAGCTCGGTGCTGAGTAAGAACTGGATGGAGCTGAGCTCGGTGCGCTGTACGAGCTGGATGGAGATTGTGGGTATGGACCACCACCATTGGATGCTGGGCTTGGCGCAGAATAAGAGCTGGATGGGGCTGAAGGATATGGCCCGCCACTGTTGGCTGCAGGGCTTGGTGCGGAGTACGAACTGGTTGGAGCTCTCGGAGCGCCATATGAGCTGGAGGGAGCTGCTGGATAAGGTCCTCCGCTGCTGGAGCCGGAACTGGGAGCTGAGTATGAGCTGGATGGAGCTGAGCTTGGTGCGCTGTACGAGCTGGAGGGAGATGCAGGATACGGTCCACCTCGATTGGCTGAAGGGCTTGGTGCAGAGTAAGAGCTGGATGGAGTTGACCTTGGAGCGCCGTAAGAGCTTGAAAGAGCCGCAGGATAAGGTCCGCTGCCATTTGATCCAGATTTGGGAGCGCCATACGAGCTGGAAGGTGCCGCTGGATAAGGACCGCCGCCATTCGACGGGGATGGAGCACTGTACGATGACGAGGGCGCTGAATGCGAGGAGCCGCCGTTGGGAGCTCCATAGCTGGAGGACGGAGGCGAGATGGGCTGGAACGAGGGAACAGGAGCGCCATACGAAGACGAAGGTGCAGCTGGGCCAGAGCTGTAGCCGTTGCTGCCTAGACTTTGCGTCTTGGATGGAGCGCCGTAGCTGCTCGATGGGGCTGACGCTGGTGGAGCACCATAAGACGAGGATGGACGAGCCGGTGCTCCGTAGCTGCTCGAAGGCGGTGCCGACTTTGGTGGTCCGTACTTGGGAGATGGCGGCGCTGGGGCGCCATAGCTTTGCGAGGGTGGTGCAGACTTCGGTGGGCCATAGCTGGATGCAGGACGACGCGAATGTTGTTTCCGCGAGGGCGGTGGGCCGTACGACTGGCTGGGCCGACTGGGTGGCGCACCGTAGCTGGAGGATGGTGGCGCACCGTAGCTGGAGGATGGTGGCGCTCCGTAGCTAGAGGAAGGCGCTGGAGCGGGTCGCGACGGTGGCCCATACGAGCTGGCTGGCCTGTGTGCCGGCGAGCTGGCGGCATAGGGGCCGCCCGAAGAGCTGGCGGCGGGCGCCGAGTAGCTGCTGGATGGAGCTGGGCGCGAGCTGAAGGAAGGCGCTGGTCCCGACGCAGGCGGCAAGTAGGAGCTGGGCGGCGGTATGCTGTACTTGGACGAAGGTCTGCCCGAAGGCGGCAGGTAGGCATTGTTCAGAGGCGCCTCGCGCTTGACGCCAGCCGCAGCGAGCGGCAAGAAGACGGCGTTGAAAACGGCAGCGACGCCAAAGAGCTGTGAAAATTGCGTGAAAAACGAGGAAATTAGTTTTCAAGTAAGGCTGTAGACAGCGCTCAGCTTACCACAGCATACGTCGAGCTCATCTTGGCCAGTGCCAGTGCCGTTGTGCGTGTGGTTTCAATAGCAAGTAGTTGGCCAAACTGCAGCAAGAAGACAATAGAGAGCGAGATGGAGAGAGATGAGAAGAGAGACAGAGAGAGAGAGAGAGATCAAAAGAAAGTAAATCGCTGTCGATGAAATGAATTACGCTTAATGTTGCATAATGATGTGTTTTTTGCGCTTTGCGGCGCTGACCGAGAAATGAGCCCGTGCCATGGGTCAACCTTCAATCATTGACCAGCGCAATGGGTGCTCATCAATCTTGGCCAGCTCCGTTCGGCCGACAGCTTCACACACACACACACACACACACACACGATGTCAATGCCAAGAACTGACCAGTAGCTGGACCGTATCGCTTAGCCCCTCGCCCCTCTTTACACAAATTCAAAATCCCAATCGAAAGCGGCAATATGTGTGGTATGTGTATTTACATAATTGGATTTTCGTTTGGTTGCTGCATCATTGGGGGGGCAACTGGGCCAAAATCGCATCGCAAATGCTGACAAGCCAAAAAATAGTCAAAACCACAACGAAGTGAAACTTTGCTTTCATGCTCGCCAATTGAATCGCACAGCCAAGGGTCTTAGCCATTAAGCTGTGTGTTGGTTATGTGTGGGCGTGGCAGGATTGATGGGTGGGCTGTAGGAAAAGCCCAAAGCCTACCTCAACGAAATAGTACTTCCCACTACTATTTCTTACTACTTTATTACTTTTATGAACTATTGCTTCTACTCTTACTCCCATTATTTTACTTTACACTTACTCCCACTCGTCTTTCCTCTTCTATAGCTATAGCTTATTTCGTCGCATTACCTACTCCCACTAAAGTTGACAATTTAAGTGACACAGCGTGTTTTCCTCCTCTGGAGCTGTTGCCAATTATATTTATTTTCTTAATTGCCTTATTCACACCACACATTTTCACTTTCGATTGTTGTCGTTGTCGTTGTTGTTGTTGCTGTGGGTTGTCAACTCTAGTATTGCAAAAATATAATTATGTTTTCCAGCTGGCTTAAGTGTTGACTGCTTTGACCCGCTCAATGTGGCAATTGTTAAGTATTTCTTTCTGTCGTGTTGTTGTTGCTTCGTTTTTTCTATTTTACTACTTTATGTGCAATGCGTACATTTCTAATTGGTCATGCTCATTATGTAAAGCCTATGAAGTGTGTGTGAGCTGCGAACAGTTTCAGTTTCCTGAGAGATCGTGCGTGAAAACTCTTTGAGCACTCCCAAAAGGTGTTCCTGTTTCGAGTATCGTTTGATCGGCAATCACTTGAAAATTGGCTTCTTTTCAAACCGCTTTTTCATTTTTCAACAAAAATCACAACACTAAGAGCGATGGGCACCGTTATCCTTTGGAGGCACACCAACCGTTTAGAGGCAACCGCAGCTTGTGTGAGGTGCAGTGGATGCTACAGATAGTAATGCTGCTCTGCCCAAAGACGAATGCAAACTACACTGCTGGCTGGTGAGCAGCATGCACTTTTATACGAAAGCCGCCTAGCTTCCCAGCCAAGCTGAACGAATATCATAACTGGGCAAAGGCAAAAGCCAGCATTGGAGGCAGCGACGCAGCCAAAGCCAAAGCCAAAGCCAAAAACTAAAGCTCCAAGCCAAGCAGCAGCGCACTGTGGAACCATTGCACATTTTATCTGGCAAAATTACAGATATAAGCATAAGCCAGATGAGTCTTACAGCAGGTAAGCCAAACTCTTATTGGAAATATAATTTAATAAAATATTGCAGTAAAGTAAAAGCGTAAAATGTTGACCCCACTGTGCGTGCGGCCGCAACATGTTTTCAATTTCGTACTTTATGTAACTCCAAATGCACTCTTCGGCAGCGAATCACTCAGCTAACAACTATGCACATTCAACATACAACAACAATAGCAACAACGGCTATACGCCGACGGCGCTGTCGACGTCAGCGTCTGCGCAACGTCGGCGCACATCTGCCTAGCGCTGGAGGCAATTCACAAAGCGAGTGCGAGAGCTTTTAACGGTTTTGCATTGATAAACAGCGAGACTTGGCCGCCCACTCGTCGCTGAATGGGGCAAGTTCAGTGGCGGCATCCATCACCATCAAAATTTAATGGTACGTCTTGCGTTTGAATGCGCGTATACTTAATGTGCGTTACACATACGCCCAATGGCACACAAATTGAACACTGAATTGCAATTGTGGACATTTGCTTTATTTTGCTGGAGCTTAGGCAATAGTGGGTGGGAACTCGGGCTTCTTCCAGACGTAGTTGGCCCATGGGATGCACTCCTTGAGCAGGTGCATGTAGGCTAATCCCTTCGTGCAGTCCATTTCCCTGGCTGGCGTGCCCAGTGTCTCGCACTTCCAATATTTGGCCGGATCGAAGTGATGCGTATACGTTTTTCCAATCTCGGACTCATCTTGGCAGGCCGAGCGACCCGCGTCCGCGTTGACAACTACAACAACAGCGGCCACGATGGCGCATAGGAAAAGTGCTACAAGGAAACACAAAGGGTTTAGGAAACTTAATATCTTAACTATCCAATGGCCTTCCTACCGGCTTTCATTGTTGGTCGTTAGAGTTTTCTGTACAATGTGCTCTTGGCCGCAGGTGAAAGACGCTTATTTATAGTTCTGGGCTGTAGCAAACGCCAACAATAGAAACTGCAAAACACAATTGAAGCAAGAGAATCGCATCCGATTGATTTCTATCGGGGGAACATCATCAATTCAACAAGACAGTGATAAGAGTGAAATAACAAATAGCTGAAGATGACGAGAGAGCCGTCATTTCCATTTAGATAAGATAGCTAATTGATAATTTCTACAGGCTAAAAATATTCTCTCAATCTCATAATCATCAGTTATCTCTCTTCTTTTCACGCACAGCCTAATTGATGGGCTTTTAAGTGTTCGGCGATAGCTGCTAATGCGGCTGCCCTTTCATAGCGTTAAATTACACAAAGCCGAAGCGCAGATAACCAATTAACTAAACTATCAGGGGCTACATTCAGAGATCATTATAATCGTGCGGTAATGTGGATTCATTTAAATTGCAAAACAATCTCGACTGTGGTTGCTATCAAATATTTTTGATATACACTTTTTCTTTATTTCTTCGGCCATCGATTTGCCAAGTAGTAGGTTGTGTGTGTGTGTTAACTATTGTTAACTGTTTGTCTCTTTGTGTGGCTTTTGTCTTTCGATGAGCCCCTGAAGCGCTTCGGAGCAGCAGCGCCAAACACTTGACCAACATAAAGAGGGGCTGGCAAAAAGCCATCACGAAATATAGTGAGCAGAAAAAGCAAACAATTTAACAGGCAACATTTTTGATGAAAACAAAAGGCGAAAGACTCTTGCAAAATGTTTAAAATGTAATTACGGTTTCCGCATTGAACCAGCGGCCACAGGCAGGTGGGACAGGTGTCGCCAAGCCACAGGGGACCCTGACTAGACACACTTACTTAGTTAATTTAATGATGCTCCTCGACTATGAGAGACGATAGAGAGGGGGAGAGAGCGACATGGCTTAAAGCAATTAATTGTGTCGATGAGCATTTCGTCAAAGGCGATGACGAAGGTGCATCCCAAGCGCAGCTTTTGGACGCATTATCGATTAAGTGGCCACGCTTTGAGTAAATCCAATTACTGCATTTGGCGGCTAAGAGCGGCTGCTTGTGATTGCACAAGTTTACAAAAAAACTCCAAAAAAGTATCTCAGCCCTTCTCATTTGTATCTACATACTATATGCTGATGGTTGGCCAAAAATAGGCGCTGGCATTCAATTTGCACAAAGTGCTTTTGCTTGTGGCGCATTTCCACTCGTGGGCCTGATAAGAATCCCCAACTTGGCCAGAACCATATAAATATGCTGGTAACAGAGCTTGCAGTGCAACATTTCGATTCAGTCACCTAACAAAATGCATCAAGGTTAGCATCTGGACTTGACCAATCTAACACAGCAACCTTCTCAAAACCACTTATCGCATTCCTTTAGCTGCGTTCTTTAGTTGCCTGCTGTTGGGCATTTTGTGCGCCTTCGCCGTGGCCTACAATGGCCAGGATATCTATGCGGAGCCCAACTGCGCCATTGTCGAGGATCACAGCCGCAAGTTCCGTGACATCTCCGATCCCACACACTTCTGGGTGTGTCGCGAGGGCGAGGAGAAGGCCACAGAGATACGTTGCCAGGACGATTA
Source organism: Dichaetophora lindae (assembly GCA_037075225.1). NCBI lineage: Eukaryota > Metazoa > Arthropoda > Insecta > Diptera > Drosophilidae > Dichaetophora > Dichaetophora lindae. The sequence continues at coordinate 8,472 of JBAMCN010000070.1, forward strand.
TGCCTTCATGGAGGAGAAGCAGGACTGCGTGCAGTGGAACGATTGGCGATGGGTAGAGCCCTACACCAAGTAAAATTTTGGCATTTCATCGCATACCCAAAATAACCAATCAACGCAATTAACAATAATCAAATTCTTCTTCCTGTGGTCTTCCAATGCATGTGTCCGATTCTGATTGGATTTGATGGGGCTTGTACGGTGGGGTGGTGCTATTGATTCAGTGTCAAAATAAATAAATTCATTACATACATCTGCTTATGCGCAAACTTTCGCATGTTCATCTTGTCTCTAATATGTATGTCTGCTGACAGCCACCTGCTCCAGCTTTCAACGTGTTTGCGGCGTTATCTTCAATCTAGTGTGTGGGTGTTTTCGAGCATGTAGCCAAAACTTTGTGAAACTTTTGGCTGGCAAAAGTTACCTTAAATCTCAAGCAAGTTTCATGTGAAATATTTCTTATCCTTGAAGTGGCTTTGAAAAGAACTCAACATTCGAAACAAGTGCAAACGGGCAGCCTTCAAAAATAGTTGTTAACTTGCGAGGTTTTCATTTTGTTGTGAAGGTGGAAACTGTACCCAATTTGAATAAATATTACCCAACTTAAGGTGACCCCTGTACGCAGGGTATAGCTGGGGAACTAAACAACTCATAACTCCAAATGCGAACCAATTTATATGCAGAGCGTCTTCGCTGGCCAACTAGAAATGAATTTGTGGCAAATCAAATTGATCGTTGGGCAGTTGGGAGACGACAGCCGCCAGTTATGTCAATGGCTGGTGGTGGTGGCTGTGTGTTTTGATTTTTGGGATACATGGAGAGTTGGCAGGTAGTAGGTTGCTGTGTCTGATAAACGATAATTAGGCAGTGCGTGTCTGTTGCGCTTGTAATGTTATCTAACACCTTTGATTGGCAATCGAAGTTGCCGCTGCTGCTGCCGCTGCTGCTGCTACTACAATCAATCACGTTGTCTGGCAGAGACGACCAACATAAAGAGCGATCGGTGGTGGTAGCCAGCGACTGTCGCTGATGATGACGATGACGAGCTTCAGTTGTTGCTCCAGTTGGTGGTTAAACAACCAAAAATATATAAATTGTTGAGTCTTGTGATTATTTGTCTTTGCACAAGTAAAAGTCGTTAGGCGAAGGCCCCCCTCGTGAAAAGTACTTCAATAAATTTTCGGCTGTATTAGAAATCATTGCGGCAATGCAAACAAACAAGCGAAGACGCTTCGTGTGTCGCTGTGGCACGTTCAAGTGCTGCACTTGTGGTAGGTGCCCAGTGGGCCCAATGGCAATTGAAATGGCTGTTGATCGATGGCATCATATTTGCTGTACGCTTTAAGGCTTTAAGCGTTAGCCATGCCCCAATTAATGCTTTGTCTGAAGAAAGTTTCGCTGGCCTTCACAAGGCCCATCGAATCAAGTGTTTGTTGCAACGCAGCCAGCGCAGCCAACACAGCCACAGCCATGGCAATGACAATAGCTAAATCACAGAGCACTTGCCACAAATTGCAGGCAGGCAGCCGCTTCATTTGGTAATACTTGCAACTACTTGCCACATAACGCTGACTCGTATGGCAGCGTCTCGTTTCTGGGTTAAGTTGCCGCTGCTGCTTTTGGGGACGCAATTACATGACTGCCGTGAATCATAATAAGTAAGCATAATTGTGACTATTATTTTGTTGGCGGGCTACTTATTTCGATATTTGAAAATGATTGGGCACAAATGCCGCCAGACAAGTGATAAACAATTGCCTATAATCAGTGATGCGCAGCTGCCATTGCAACAATCTTTCACTTACATAAGTTTCTGTTCATCTTAAATGCCGAATCGTGCGAGCGGCTTTTCAATTGAGCCGCAACACGACTCAAATTAGGTGATGAATACTTTACTCATTTCTTTAAGAGTGAATGCTAATAAGCGCTCGTACAATGATTTGTCTTCATTTCTCTTTCGACCACATTGCTCCACATTCGCTTTTTGCGGAAGTGGTTGCTGAAATTTTGATTTTGACTCTGTTTGCCTTTTCATTCGGCCAAAAATTGGTAAACATTATAGGCAAATTGATTTAATAAAGCATGATTGGGTTTATAAAACAATCAATTAATGCGATGTATAAACCATCTAAACATGGCCCGCGGCCAAGACTAACATAATATCCATATCATAGTTGCCCAGTGCCCCGTTGACTTGCTTGCTTGTTTTTCGTGGCTCGATCCCGCTGACAACACCGCTGCTGAGGTCAGTTTGTTGTTTTTATAATTAAGAAGTCAAATTATATTTCTACAATACTAAGCAAGGGCGTAGTCAGCCACAGATATTGCCTCTGTATTTAGCTGAGCAATCTTTCATTTGCTGTTCAATCAAGCTTTATAGACATCGCAGGTAACTCAGCTGGAGCATATGAGGAAAATGTTTAAGACAATCTGAATAATGTGTACTGATTGAAGTTCACAGCCGAATGTAAGCCTTGACATTCTAGCGGCTTATAAAATCAATCAACCACACTGATTGAAAGAACGTTTCGCTGATATAAATATATCCACTGATGCGTGTGTTTTATAGACATGCTCGTCAGTTGGGTAAGTGACAAATGACAGGTCGCAAATTTGATAAATCCACCAGTCGAGTCGACAGACAGGCAAAAACCTAATCCAAACGACCTTTCATTAAGTCAGCAGATAAATGCAAAGCACCAACTCCGCGCCACCTACAGATGATCTACATAGTAAATCAGTTCTTGTGGGCTGACGTGGGCATAGGTCAAAGTTCACAGCGATTGGTAGCCCAACTTTAACTCAGTTCAAGTCTATTGCTGACGTCAGTTTTGTGTGTGGCGCCTCCTTCAAAGCCCTCATCAATTAAAGCTTGCTGGACCACCACATCTGCCAATTCGGATGTCCTACACATAAGAGTGACTGTGTGCAGCGGCAAAGTTAAATGATGCCCTTTTCAAAATGCACATGAATAATTCAGCGCCTGGCACACGTTGCGTATACGCAACGCCTGAAAACTTTTGACTGACACCCCAATTTACCAATTTGCAATCATAAAATATGAGCCATATAAAAGTAAAATGAAAATGGGCTAATTTAATTTTGGACTAATTCAATAAAATTATTATTTGCATTATTCTACTAATCATCTATTGGCTATTAGTTTGCCACAGTTTCATTGTTTGCGAAAAGCCATCAGAAAAAACATTATTAAATAAGCGTCCTGTTAATTGAATTTGCAACGTGCTGAAAATCAATTGAAAATGCATTTTCATTAAGTTTTCATTTGCTTCGAACACT
>JBAMCN010000071.1:0-11684 GCA_037075225.1 Dichaetophora lindae
CATGTTGCATGTGGCAGCAGCTTTCAAGTTGTGTGTGCTGCCTGCCCTTGATCTTGAAATATGCGCGGGCTGTGCAGAGAAGTTGCGAGCGAGTTTTTCTTCGTTGCGGGTATCTGCTGGATGTGCTTTGCCGATACTATTTGCACAATCATTTGCATGCAAGCGACTAAGAAACAAAAAAGTGAAAATGCAAATTCAACACAGATGTTTTTCTATAATTTTTCCGCTGCTTTTCCATCTCACGCACGGCAGCTGCAAATATTTCGCGTACATTTGGCACATTTCTCAACGCTGCATTGCAATGTCGCAGATGCCTTGAATATACTTTTATATATGCTCCTATATACATATATCTAGTAGCATGTGCAGCTGTTATTTTTAACTGCAAATGCAAATCGCACTTGTCAAAAGTGCGGCGCTGATTCATTGGCATGCATTCCGTTAAGTAAATTATGTCAAATGTGCAGGTTAGCCAGCACAGCTTTTGAGTGACTTGGCAATTTGCTGAATGTTCCTGGTGCCAATTTGACAGCTAACGCTAATGCTTCCCGAACCTAGCGCCGATCTCGATTGACGTCACCAGACGGACGTTGCTGTCGCCTGTTCTTTGCTCCCATTATTTTCGCTCTTCTCGTATCACATTCAACTCGTGTGTCCAAAATGTTTTTTTCTCTACAATTGATTCAGTCGACGATTTTTTCTAGTTTCTTGTGTTTGAAAATTGTTCAACACACGTGTGTGCCAAAAAACTAAAATCGGCCATGACGACAGTTCAATTGAACGATGTGGCAATTAAATAAGGCGGAAAGCATTAAGACTATTTTTGCTTACATCAAGTTTTCAAATTTTGATTTGTTATGAGATCCATATTCTATTTTTTTAATGTTGTTGTGACAAATTGGCGAAATGTGTTATTTTTCTGAATAATATTTAATATTTTAAACTGATTTAAATATGTATTTGAAACAATGATAATGGACAAGATCTTAGCTCTAATTTAAATCTGCAAATTTTTTAAAATTGCTTCTTAATATAAAATTGCAAGTACTCTCAGTGATGGTGTTCGTGTTTTTGGGGAAAATATAAAAATACTATAGACTAGACTAAACTTAAACTTAAACTGATATTGTTGCCTTATTTTGCTAATACTGATACAATGTGCAATAAAATTTCCATGCTTTTGCTCTAATTTTAAATTTTTTTTTAATGACATTTTTTTGAGTAACAATAATATTAACGGGGGAAAAATTATATGACAAAAATTAGCTCAGAATTTAAAATCCAATTTTCTTTGAATTTTAAAGTCAAAATATTGTGTAAAAAAAAAATTAATATTTTTCACTTTGACACAAAATATCAAAAAACTTAATTTAAAATTGCTAAGTATACCCGACCGATCTTTGTGTAGTTTTATTATACTCAAGAAAACTTAAAGGTTCTTGTAGCACTTCTAGCTATAATGATTCTTCTGGGGCTTCAAGCCTAACAGAAAAACTGCTTTCGTCCAATAAGAAACTTTTTGTTTAATTTTAAAAAAACTGGAATTATAATATAATACAACGATATTAAATAAAATATGAGATTTGCCAACGATTGATTCATCCGCATAAGCAACTGCCCATACATGGATTTGAATCGGATCGATGAGAGCTTTAGACAATTGCTTACTGTGTTTAGACAAACTGGATCCCAACATTGCAAATTATACAAAATATTATCACGTCAGTGCAGATAAGTTATTTAATTCTAATTTTATTATAATTTGTTTTGCTTGAGACTAATACGCTGGAGGTCTTGCAGTACGCTCTGAAGAGCGACAGCTTTCCTTAGCCATTCGTTGCGAACCAAGAATATTTGTCATAGCGGGGGGCTTTTCTCCGCATAAGTTGCTCAATTTAGTTGCGTTTAAACGTTGACATTTTGCTAATTAAAAGTGAGTGCTGAAGATGTCGTCGTCGGGTCTAAATCACTTAGGCCCAGATAGCATCACTTAGAGTAGAGAGTCATGCGAGAAAGAAAGTGATGCTCAAGCACTCTCTGGACCAGCTGCACCTGCGGCTCTCTTCGCCGGCAATGGGGTTCTGAAAAGTTGTCGGGCCTGTTGTTTGCTCGGCTGGTCTGTTAGCCTGTCAACTTCATTAGTTTTTATGTGAACAGACGCATGAACGGTGCGTGAATGTGAATGATTCGCTCTTAACAACCTGGCTAAGTGGGTCAGGCGAACAGGAACAGGTGTTGCCGTGGCCGATTGGTTGCCGTGAAAGAGCCAGAGACAGAGCAAAAGTGTTGCCGGCCACTTTTCCATGTGCTCGTTGCACAGACCACAAATGCGAAGGCAAACCGCAGACACAATTGCGACATTTAAAAACCCCAGTGCACCCACAACGCAGAGTGCGGCAATCCCACAAGTCGCTTTAACTACATGCAAATTGGAGCGAGTGCATCAATGTCAAATGCGTGTACAGTATAATGTAAATAACGTTAACAGACAGTAGACGAATTCATATCAAGTGCGATGAAATATTCTACATATATTCATTCATTCGTATATAATTTATTTATTTAAACAACGACCAATGTTAAAAATTAACTTTATTTATTTATTCATTATTATCAACTATAAACAGTCGACACACAAATGAAAATTAAATAAATTTCAAATCAAAATTAAATTAAATAATAATAAATAATAAATTAAATAATATCTGGGGAAAAAAGTAAAAATTAAATGATCAAACATTTGTTGCAAGGATTGGGGAAACCCAGAAAAGCCTAATTAAAAAATAAAAAATTTATATAAGATTTATCCAAAAATACGAAAATTGAAGTACAAATTAAAGTCAACTTCTAGGGAGTAAAAAACCATTAATATTATATCAAATGTAGCTTTTGCTAATATTATTTTTGATTAAATTTTATTTTAAAAAGTATTTTTTGGAAATAAATTTTAAAATTCCAATAAAATTAATCTTTGCCAATAGTTTTTTATTAAGATAATTAAAATTAATATTTTAAAAAAATATTTTCCATTTCTTTGCACTTATATAATGTGGGTAAAATTAAATAAATATATATTAAAATAAAAAATAAATAAATATATATCTGAATACAGTGTTGAGGTTTTAAAAATATTTGATAATAGGACTAAAAACATGCATAAAGTAGGTGGCAGTGTGAATTTAATGAATTATACTGTACACTGCAAATGCAAAGCTGTGTCGTGCTGTGACGTAACTGTCCGCGGTCGATGACAAAGGCAGCACTAATTGAGTCCAAAAGCGACGTATGCGATCAGTGACTATTCACGTATGTATGTATGTGTAGTGCCGATCATGTCATCTGCGATATGCCACCTGTCCAAATGGATGCGGCTCGCGCTTTGGCCAGCTATGTGAAGACTTGAACTTGCCATTGATCGGTTGACTTCGGCGCTCCATCATTAGCCGGGCTTGGCCAAAATTGTGAGGCCATTCAATCGTTCGCTTAATGATTTCTCTCTAAGCGCTAACGTGCATTGACACTGGCCCAAAACAGCATTTTATGGCGCCAGCGAGTTGCACCTGACATTTACGGCATGCTAGGAAATTCATTTTGCCACAAAAACAGCAAAAATTGAATAAAAATAAAACTTGACCGAGCCGTTAACTGCTTTTGCGGTTTGTTTGTTAATAGTCGCCGGCCATTTAAGGAGGTGCAGTTATGGCAATTATTAAAGCCTGACAAGCCTAGAAAACTGCCCGATCTCAAGCGTTGTGTACTGCAATATTCATTTCCTATTTACTGAGCTCGGCTGAGAGAGCAACAAGTATGCGGCATTCAAATGAGGCACGAATGTTAAATTGTAGTTGACCAACAACTCAACTCAAGTTAGAATTATTGAATCAAGGGTGCATTGCGTTAGGTTCCTTTAGTAGACTTGCCTCACCTATCGTATAGAAAGTGTTTCTTATTATTAATATTTATTTTTTTTTAATTTTAAATGGCTTCTTGGCTTAATAAACTACTATAAACATAAAAGAATAAAAAAACCGTGGATAACAAAATATGTACTTAAAAATTAATTCAAAATTAGCTATACATTACAATTGATTTATTTTTTATATTTATTTATTCAAATTAATTTTTCATGATTCCTGTGAACTGCAACCATTTCTATGCTCGCTGTTTGAATTTAGAATACAAAAATATAATAGATAGATAGATAGATTGATAGACAGATAGTGATTGTTATTATTAATATTTATTTTTTAAAATTTTTAATGTATTACTCTTGGCTTAATAAAATACAATAAAAATTAAAAATTATACTTAAAAACTTATTAAAAATTAGCTACCAATTATGATTGATTTATTTATTATCATTTATTTATTTTAGTTTATATTTCATGATTCAAGGGACAGTTATTTGAACTGCAAACATTTCTATGCTCCCTGTTTAAATTTAGAATACAAAAATATAATAGAAAGATAAATAGATTGATAGATAGATAGTGATTGTTATTATTAATATTATTTTTTTTTAATTTTAAATGTATTACTCTTGGATTAATAAAATACTATAAAAATAAATAATTATTCTTAAAAAATAATTCAAAATTAGCTATCCATTATAATTGATTTATTTATTATTTATTTATTTATTCAAAGTAATTTTTCATGATTCCTGTGAACTGCAACCATTTCTATGCTCGCTGTTTGAATTTAAAATACAAGAATATAATTTATTTTTGCCAATCTCTTAAAATAAGAAATAAGACAGAGCTGTTCAGGAACTACAAAGCAGAATTCATTCACTTCCGGCATTTAGAAGAATGTATAATTTGACTGAATATTACAAATGGCACAAGGTCTACGCCTTCTCTTTATGATTGTATTATATTTTACTATGTAGAAACAATTTAAATTTAAATTTTGTGGATTCAAAAGTAATCCGCCAAATTCTTTCGGAAGTGAAAACAAGAGTACAGCTGTAAAACTCTCTTTCCTACAATAAAATAAAAATCTGTCTAGAGTCAGGCGAAGGTCGCCTCTTATGGCCCTTTAGTAGTCAACTTTCAATCAAAAATAAGTAAGCTACAATAATTACCTTTATTATGTTATTCAGTCGGCAAGGTATTTGTAAAACTGACCTCCGATACGGCAAGTCAAAAATGTCTGGCACATCTGTCAGCCTCTCACTTTCATCTGCTGGCCATAATGGCCCTAGGCTTTGCACTTTGGTAATAAGTGGGTTTCAATGGCTGCGGCAGCGGCGTCTTCAGCTTACTTTCGCCCATTCAACGGCATCAGACAATACGAAAATAAAAAATTGGCTCATTAAACAGGCGAGGAGCGCGTCATTAGTCAGGCCCAAGCACAAAGTAAAAACGAATGGAGGCTCATATGTAAACAGCTAATAACAAAAGGCCTCTGCAAAATTATGATAAATAGCTCTACAAATAAGCGGCAAGAAATTGGCATGAAAACGAAACCATTTGCTGATAAATACGAATTCTGTTTTTGCAGCTATGGACAACGGGGCGGAGGCGCCGCTGGAGGTGGTGGCTACGAGGCGCCCGCCTGCGTGCAGAACGCCATGATGACAAAAGACAAGAAACCCTTCACCTACACGCCCGGCGGCATCGATCTCTCCCAAATCCGCTCGGAGCGCATGGCCAAGCGCCTGGCCCGCAATGCACAGGCCGAGGGCGCCACTGGCGCCTCCCAACAGAACCGTCCGTCGCCGCAGTCGCCACAGTCGCCGGGCAGCGGCGGTGGCAGTGCAGCCAGTGCGATGGGCGCCGCTGCCATGGGAATGCCGTTTCAGGTGTTGCCGCCGCCGCCGCCGCCACCACAGACGGGTAAGAATGGCAGCCATGTTGGTGCTGCTGCACCCCCACCACCACCCCCACTACAAAGCACGTTAGCACCGCCGGGGCGCGGCAGTGCGCCCGGCTCGCCAGCAGCGGCACGCAAGTCGCCATCGCCGCAGAACTTTGAGCCGCCGCCACTGGGATTCCGGCCCGAGATCAAAATACCGCCCAATCCGATGGCGGCGTTGCGCAAGGTGGCGCCACCCGTGGAGAAGAACACCTTCTGGAAGGATGAGTATTGCAAGGAGCGCTCGAAGAGCCCTCTGCCGGAGCCAGCGCCCAATGGCAATGGCCAATACGCCAGCAACAACAACAACAGCAACAGCATTGATGCCGTTGATGGTGAGCAGTGGCCAGAGCATTGACTTTGCATACACGCATCATCATTCTGCTGGCTTTGGGTCATGGTTTTGGTTTTGGTTTTGGTTCTGGGTTCCCTAATCCGGCAGTTGGGGCGGAGGGCCAAAGTTCCCTTGGTACCAGTTCTGGGCCCTCAGTTCGCCAAAAATTAACCAAGCGGTCTCTTTGGTGCCACCTGCGACTAATACCACACATCCATCGGCCTTATCTATCCCCCCACTAACGGACTAATTTCGCTTAATTTTCTAGACCGCTTGATAAATTATTGAAATATTTCTCAAACAGCCGCCAAGCCAACTGGCAACAGCTACAACAATGGCGCCTACAACAACTACAGCAGCAACAACAACAGCTACAACCCCTATGGAGCAACTCAGCAGCAGCCACAATCGCCCTCACCCAAAACACCGCCGCTGCAGCAGCTGCAACAGCAACCGACGTCGCCTGCAACACCACCGCAGCAGCAGCAGCAGCAGCAGCAGCAGTTCCGCAGCGTGCCCATGCCCCAGTCGCCGGCTGTCAATGTCTACACGCGTCAGACCGACAGCCCGCGCTCGCCCTTCGAGCCGCAGCAGCAACAGCAGCGTGCCACTGAGAGTCCCTTCCGCTATGCACAGCAGCAACATCAGCAGCAGCAGCAACAGCAGCTACAAGAACAGGCGCGTCCGGCCGCAGCAATTTCTCCGCTGGCTCAGCAGCAGCAGCAGCAGCAACCACGCCCAGCCACAGCCATCTCGCCCTTGGCTCAGCAGCAGCAGCAACAGCAACAGCAAGCAGCCCAATCTGTGCCCTGGCGCACGCAACGCGCAGCACCGCAGCAACAGCAGCCGCAGCAAACCTATCCACAGCCCATCTACAACAATGTGCAGCAGCAGCAGCAGCAGCAGTCGCGCGATGTCCTGAGCCCAGCCAGGAATGAGCCAGCCGCCAGTTACAATGCACAGCAATCGCAATATGCAGCAGCTAAGCCGGTGAGTGACTATAATTTGATTAGTTGGACAATTTACAATTTCTGGCCATTACACACGTCGTATGAGCAATATTTGTATAGCAGCCTGTTGAACAATCATTAAGAAAACAAAATTGGCAATGGCCAAGAGCAACAAAAATCCAACTTATTTTTAAACTATTGCCGTGAGCTGCGTTGAAAGACTCGCACATCAAATCGAACATTGCGCGGCGCTAAAATTAGAGATTGCCAAAGGCCAGACACGAATTTTGAACTTGAGGCGCAGTGCTCCTTGCCAGTATTAAGAAACTTATAATTCTGCCTTCCACACAGACAAACGTTGGCTCCCTTTACATAGCCCCGTTGGCCCAGCCCACGGAGCCGCAGGCCCAGCGCCTGCTGCTGCAACAGCAGCAACAATCGGGCGCCCGCGACTCGCCCATGCGTCAAGTGCCACAGCAGCAGCAGCAGCAGCCACTGCGCTGGCTCAGCTCACAGCCTGCGTCCAAGGAGCAGGCGCCCTGGGCACGCGCTGAGGAGAACGGCAACGTGGTGCCCTCCAGCCTGCGACAGGCGACGATAGCAGCGCCAACGCAGCCGCAGCCCACCAGTGGCTTCTATCAGCCGCAGCCGCAGTCGCAGCCGGCGCAGGGCAATGGCTATGCAACAGCCACCGCTGCTGCACCCAGGCAGAACTTTGGCGCCGCCAACCTGCCGCACGGCGGACTGCGCCTGCAGATCAATGAGAGTGCCAGCAATGGCAACCAAAGCGGACCCAGGGTAGAGTATACAAATGTAATTAAATTGTAATAAATTCTTACAATTATTTTTTGATTGCATGCGAGCAGGAGCGGATTATACCGATCACGCTGGAGCAAACGCCGACTTATGCCGCAGCACAGCCCAACTTTGGTGGTAAGTGTTCTGGTTGCTGTCGTCTTGCGTGTCGTGTTTAATGTTATTGCTAAGGAATCTCGTCTGGCGCTTTGTTAAACCCTAAATGTATGTCACTAAGCTTGGTCCCAACCACCACCACCACCACCAGCACCACCTACCCCGAATGCAAAACCTAAGCACTCTCCACTATCCCACGATTGCTCCCGATCTCTTGTTTGTGTGTAACGCTCTCTCTCTCACTCTCTCCTTTTTGATATCAATATGTGTCTATGTGTACTCTCTCTTTCCTACGAAAGCGCCTGCTGGCCACATAATACGCTCCGCTAATCAATTTGTCGATCAAGGTTACAACAACTATCCAACAGCATCTACGCCCCACACCCAGCAACACCAGCAGCAACAGCAGCAGCAGCAGCAATTCGTCTCCATCAACAGCCACAACAGCAGCAACAACACTACCACAACACGCATCATACCCATTTCAATAGAGGGGGTAGGACGTGGCGCAGTCGTCCCCCAGTCGCCAGTCGTCATGCAAAAGTAAGTCGCATTATTATTCTAAAATTTTGGTGTTGTGCTTTACCAAAACTTAACCCATACTTAATTATTATTATCTTTTGCTCAACTGCCCGGCACTAATGCGTATTAAAATTGTGCTTCTTTGCACCACCTAACGACTCACCACCACCTCCTTCTCCTCAGTGGCACTTACAATTTGTGTGTGCATCAATGTCCGTTCGAGGCGGAGATAAGCTACAGAAAACATCGCCTCAGGTATTAGCCCTGTCACAGTCGCTGTCGCAGCTCGTTAACAACTGTCAACTCGATTTAAAATTCTTGTTGAAAGGGATTTGGAGCAAACAAAGCTAACATTTATCTCTCTTTGAACTCATTAACGAGTACTGAAATAATAAGGATAGATAGCTCAATTCGGAACAGTTTTCAAACATTTTCATATCCAAGTTTTCTATCATTTATTATTACGTGTTTTTAATAAAAAATAAATAATTTATAGTGCTATTTCTATGAATTTTAGTTCTGTTTCTAAAAATTGGAAGTGCTTTAAATGTGAAGATTATATAAAAGATTTGAAAAATTAATTCAAAAGATTATTTGAAAAAAGTAGATAGTGCCATTCAAGCCCTCAAAAACAAAAAAAAAACTACTAGGGGTGTGTGCATCGTATCCTTAAGAAGGCACTTAAATTATTTTTTTTTTTTTATTTTACTTATTTAATATATTATTTTATAGTTTTATTTATATAATTTCTTAAATTCAATGAATAAATCAAAAATCAAATAAATTGAAAATTTTAAATAATTAAATATTAAAGTCATTTATTTTTTATTAATTTTAAAATATATATTTAAATTGAATTATAATATTTAATTTTTTTAATTATTCATTTTTATTTATTTCTTATTTGATTTATGCTTTATTTATTCAATTTAAGATATTTTATATAATACTTTAAATTCCAATTTAATAAAATTAAATTGAAAAAGAGCTATTTCAATATATACATAGCAATACAAATATTCTTTAAATATTGTGCTGAATCTTAGAAAGACTCCATTGTTTATTTTAAAAGTTAGTAAGGCTCAGAGTTTCGGCTTCAACGATTCTTTGAAAATTTTCTGCTATTGCTCCAATTCCCTATGATTGTCTATATAAATATTGTACCTTATAAATGTTGATTGATTATTATGTAATTTACAAGACATGGAATTTCGTTGTCGTCGACTCATTATTCGGGCACCAATTTTCGGTTGCCAGCAGCACTCATTGCGACTACTAAGTTAACCTTAACGCAACGTTACATACATTTATCATTTTGGTTTCCAGGCACGCTAACCATGAAACTAACCACACATACGCATACTTATATCTATTTGCAGCGATCCACGCTCACCGCCCATACAATCGAAATCGTTTAGAATATTGCAAAAGATAACCGACACGGTGGACGACAGCAGCAGCGATGCCCGGCAAGAGTCGCCCCATCAGCTGCCCCAACTGGATTTGGAGACGCCGCAGCTGCAGCGGCCACAATTTGCGCGCCAGATGAGCGCACAGCAGGCACGCAATAGTCCGACCATTGAGCAAATGCGGCGGCTGCAGCTCGCCCAGGACCAGCAGTCGGGTACGCCTCCAGCTTGGTACCCACAAGGTGAGCTCTGAACGGTGCCTCCGTTTCGTCCCCTGCAGTGCAGCGCCGGCTGCCCCCCTTTCCTCTAGAGCGTATGGGTAAGGTTTACAGTCGTGTGTTTGGAGAGAGTCCTTAGGTTGCAATTCGGTGGCCCCTGTACTTGGTTCTGGGTAGGATCTCCACTTGACTAATAAGTAATTGATAACGCTTTAAAACATTTTCAACTAATATGCTTCTTGTGTATGTCCACCACAAATTCGGCAGCGCATTAGAATTTTTACCAAGTTTCTGCCAGCACTACTAAGCCCCGCCAGTTTACAACACTGAACCAAAAAGGTCCTCAATAAATCACCATGAAATCGTTTATTGTTGCAGGTAATGGCATATCCACACAGAATCGCTTCACACCACAGCGTTCGCCATACGGTAAGTTACCACTCTCAATGCTCTGAATTTTGGTTTTATTTTGACTAAGCTAGTTCGCTGAAGAAATGTAGTTTTTAAAAAATAACTTTCACGTATAGATAGGGCTAAATAGACCTTATAAACTAAGAAATAAAACAATATTATTATTATTAAACAAAAATTTAGATCTTAAAAATATTTCAAAATTTCAGACTAGTCGAAGGAAGATTTTAAAGACTTAATAACCATCAAATATTGATATTTAATAAATATAAATTAATAAAAATAAATATAATATAATATAAATATAATATATATATTTATGTATATATAAATATTATTTATATCATCTCATATTTCATGAACTGAAATTGTAATTACTTTTAACGCGATTACAAAAAATTTTAATGTGGATCATCCATACTTTTTAATTTTATTAAAAAAAAAAATTAATTACACAAAAAAAAATGTTCAAAAAATTAAATAAAACTCAATTTAACAAAAATTTAATATGGATCCGGCTCATAGTGCGATTCAAAAACGTACATACATCTTTTTTTTTTTTAATATTTGCACAAAAAAAAATTTCTAAAATATATTAAATTAATTAAATTATTTATTTATCATTTAGCAATCGGTTAATATAATGTCTACATAAAAAAAATTAAAAAATATGTTATTAATTTAAAATAAGAAAAGAGAAGAGAGATCCTTGCAAATGAAGCCCCGCCTCTTTTTGCAGATGCGCCCCAACAACAACAACAACAATATATACCAGCAAGTGAACAACAAGCGCCCGAACCAAAAAAATACACAGGCAGTGCAATACCAAGTCGATCATTTAAAATTTTACAGGCAATGACAACACCAGAGAATGCCGGTAAGTGCGACCTTTGGCATATGCCACGAATACACTGCAACAAAATGGGTTTACCTCGTTCTTATTTTTGCCCCACATTCAAGTGAGACCTTGAAGGTTGGCCTTGAGGCTTACCAACTTGTATATATGCCAGAAGACATTACTAACAAAAACATACAGACATACACACACACACACACACACACACACACA
>JBAMCN010000072.1:0-11542 GCA_037075225.1 Dichaetophora lindae
ATGAATGACATGAAGGGCTTTGTTCGGCCGCCTTCGTCCTTAGACAATATGTAAACTTGTGCCTCCAACTGATCCAAGGCCTTGACGGTGCCGGGCTTGCACATGACCATGCCGCGCTTGATATCGTCACGCTTGACGCCACGCACCAGTGCACCCAGTTGATCGCCCGCCTGTGCCTCCTCAAGGATTTGATGGAACATCTCAACGCCGGTAACAGTTGACTTCAGCACTTTGTTGTAGCCGACAAACTCGCACTCCATTCCTTTCTTTACCACACCGCGCTCCAAACGACCAGTGACGACAGTGCCACGACCAGGTATAGAATACACATTTTCTACAGGCAGCAGGAATGGTTTGTCCAACTCGCGCACTGGTGTGGGTATAAAGCTATCCACTTCCTGCAGCAATTTCAGCACAGCTTCCGAACCAATTTCAGGATTCTTGTCCTCCAGAGCGCACAATGCCGAGCCCTTCACCACGGGAATCTTATCGCCGTCATAGCCCATTTCCGTGAGCAGCTCGCGTATTTCCATTTCGACGAGATCCACCATCTCCTGATCAGCTGCATCGACTTTGTTGATAAACACCACAATATGATCGATGCCAATTTGTTTGGCCAGCAGCATGTGCTCCCTCGTTTGAGGCATGGCACCGTCTGTAGCAGCGACCACCAGAATAGCTCCATCCATCTGAGCCGTGCCCGTAATCATGTTTTTGATGTAATCAGCATGGCCAGGACAATCGGTGTGGCCATAGTGACGCGTCTCCGTTTGGTACTCGACGTGTGCCACATTGATGGTAATGCCACGGGCTTTCTCCTCGGGCGCATTGTCAATCTCGTTGTATTTCTTGCTTTCCGCCAGTTTCTTGTCGGCCAGCACTTTCGTTATAGCCGCCGTGAGTGTGGTCTTGCCGTGATCCACATGGCCGATGGTGCCCACATTGCAATGAGGCTTGGTGCGCTCAAACACCTTTTTCTCGTTGGCGTAAGTGCGCACATATTGTTGTGCATTACCCGCTGCGGCAGTGAGACGATTGACAGGCTGCCAGCTGCTGGTCAATGCTGCGGTAGCGGCGAGGCGTGGACGGGTGGCGTTGCGCAGCAATCTGGCCGTGCTCATGGCACGCCGGCTGCAGCGTATTGCAACTCCAGTCCGACAGACAGCGGCGGCGAATGTTTGCGACATATTTTTGGTTAGACTTGCCTATGTATTGTAATGATGTGTAGTATAGTCGACATAAGTAACATTAAAAGCGCTGTTGCTTACAATTTAAGCCAAATGGCAAAGTAATCCCGCTTTCAAATTGGAAAATCCGGAGGAGAATCGACAAAAATTGCGTAAACCTCAAAATGTGTTCGTCGGCTCTGCCAGATAGTTTTTGTAGCGTTGCCAGAAGCACTTTAAATATATATATTTGCAAAGTGGCAATCTTGTTTACGTTACGAAGGGAAATTATTAACGAACTATTTTGCAACAAAGTAAATCATCTCTAATCAGAAGTTGCCCACAATATAATAGCGATTAATACCGATCCACTGCTTTGACAGTCGCAGTGGTAAGCTAATGCAACATTCAAGTAAAAGAAAATCCCTCCACAGACTGTACTTGTGTTCCCAACAAGGCACACGCACACAGACGCATACAAGCGAGCATAGTGCAGCGTTGCCACATGTTTGCTAGGAAATTTATGGAATATTGTTAATAAACGCACTTATCAAGAGTTGTAATTCGACAAAAATCAGAAATTACGACGCCTCAGATTTTTTTTTATTTTTACAATCACAGTAGTCAACCGAGCTCCCAGCAAAGGGCCAAGTGGTGCTGTGTGCTTATTGATAGCGCTTAGGTCGTTGAGAATTTGCGCGCCAGCGATTTGCTTGTGTGTGGCGGCTGCCTGCCCAACTGACGTACACGCGCTGGGTGACCAGTACCAAGGTTGAAAATTCAATTTGAAATGCAATGCAGTTTGCTTAAAAACAACTTACCCATTCCAGAGCTAACGCTGCTGTCCATTTTCAATCCCCTGCTTGGCAGTAACTATATTGATACGTTTTTGTGCGTTTTGATTCGGTTGCATGCGCGCACAACTCAAAATAAAAAGTAAATCTTGTGGCTGCCCTCTCGCTCCCGTGTATACGGCCAGCAGTTATGATGCAGCGATGTGCGCTCACTGCGTATTCAGAAATAATTATCCACTATTCACTTTGTCAATGCGCCAGATGTACAATCGACACGTTACGTTCGCACTTATTACCTTTTATGAAAAGCATTCAAAATTCAATTTAAATTCAATTTTTATCACAACTGGCAAGTTGATGAGATAGTTGTTACTGCAGTTCATACACACGGTTGCAAAGCGACGATAAATTATCGATATATCTTTGCTGTTAATTAACAGGGTTGATTAGAAGCGGAGAATTTCTTTATCGCGATTAAAAACCTAGCATATAAATATAAGATTCATTTTGAATTCAAGACAATTTTAATTTAAATTCCAAGAAAAAAAATCTTCATGTATCTTGGAGATACATTTGAAGTTATCGATAATTTAAATTACGATTAAAAACCTTCATGCATTTGTATCTTGGAGATATGTTTGAAGTTATGAAATTATTTAATATTATTTGTTCCTCGTATTATGGAACAGCAGCACCAAGAGCCCAGCACGAACCAATCAATTTGTAATAATTCATGTTTTATTTCATATTGAGTATAATTCGCTTATCAAAATATACATGGTTCTGTGTGTTATTATACGAATACAATAAAAAATTCATAATCAAAAAGGGCAAATGTTATGGTAAGTTGCTTAAACGAGACGTTAAGGAGTAAGTTGCGAGATAGTTAATAAACAATATTTCCATTTGATGCTAGTAAAAAAAGAAAAGTGCGTTTAAGTAAGCACGCCAGCGATGCACAAAATACTTTGTATTGGGACGGCCGCAGATGCTGCTCTCCTAGTTCTTATGAGCAGAGACGGGCGGAGTGCCCAAGAACTTGCGTTTTTTCACGCTGCCCTTCAGAGGTGTAGCTGCCAAAAGAGACGCATTTAGAATGGAATAGACATAAATATGAAATGGGTTACACACCATATATGGAGAGCAGATCCCTGTTGCTGCTGGGCACACGCTTGACGGCGCTGCCCGGTGGCACCAGTGGCGGTGACTGCTCCACTGCCAAGTACTGTTGATAGAAGGAGCCTGGTAGCTCCAGAAGTGCCTTCATCACTTGCTTTTGTGTAAACAATTCCGTGTAAATTGCATGTTGATCGGGATCTGGCGACGAGTAGCCCACTATTGTTGGTCCAAATATCATTGAAATATTATCGATGGGCATCATAACCACTGGGCAGTCGGCAATCCGCTGGAAATGCAACATCAGAAAAGCCAACGTATCGCGATTAGCGGCCGGCATTTGCTGCACAGCCTTGCACAGCGACTGCTCGGCCAGTTTGTTATCCGGATTTTGTACAGCATTGGCAAAATCCTTCCACTGGCTGGTCGGTATGAGTGGTTCACGCAACGATCGCAAAAAGTACT
Organism: Dichaetophora lindae; assembly: GCA_037075225.1. NCBI lineage: Eukaryota > Metazoa > Arthropoda > Insecta > Diptera > Drosophilidae > Dichaetophora > Dichaetophora lindae. The sequence goes on from JBAMCN010000072.1 coordinate 3,542, forward strand.
TGACACAGCAGCACAGCACATAGATGTCCGTGGTGCCCAAGTGTGGTGTGGACTTGCCGCGCAAGAACTGCTCCTTGAGGGCCTTGTAATCGCGCTCCGACGATGACACGCGATAGAGGCCCACCTCAGTTAAGCCGCGCGCCTCAATCTCATTGACGCAGTGTACGATCAGTGCGGGCACCATGGGCGCAACCGTAGGCGCAAAGTCGCTTAAGTAGCCGGTGGCTATCTTGGACGTCGGTGTGCCCGACTGCGGCACACAGGCGACCGTCAGCAGCGGACGGCAGTCGGTGTGACAGCGCACCGGGCAATCACGGCAGCGCAGTCCCACAGCGCCAAAGCGTATCCTGTACCAAGAGATTATAATCAGTCATATTAAGCAATTAAAGGAATTATATGAGACGCACCGTTTCTGGCACTGCACACAGTTGTCGCCGCGCAAGAATGTCTTTTGATTAAAGCTGTGCTGGCGCATCAGGGGTCGGTGTGCTGGCGATGCCATTGCATTGATCAGCGTATGCGATGGAGCTGTTGGCTCCTTGTGGACGGAGCGACGCGGCGTCGAGATTGTTGGAAGATCGGCCTGCAGCCCTGGCAACGTTTCAATTTTAGACTCGGCGCGTATGACACCCTGTCCATCCTGTGGTATTGTCACCTTGGTGGTGGCACAAAAGCGCTCTGCGGCTTGGCCCACATCCAAAGTGTGCTGTTCGACACCCATGCCCGAGCGACGCATTGTGCCGCCAGTGGTGGGCGTGCCCACGTTGCTGCTGTTAAAGCCCGAGCTCAGACGGGAGCGTTTGTTGCCCACACACGGTACAGGGTTCTTGGGCACTGAGGGACGGTGCTCACGCCACGACTTGGACTGTCGCTCATCGAGGAAATCGTCTTCGGAGTGTGTGATGGATAGATCTGATAGCAATGAGCCCGTTGAATTGATATCTCCATACGATTTATCCTCGTGCAGTGTATTCAAAGATTTACGCTTGCGCGTTGCAGCCGACGGCAGCGTGTGCAGAAACGCCAACTTATCACGCGTCTCATTGTTTAAATTTCGTTCGTGGCGCAACAAATCGGCCACGGCCATTATCTTGTTCTCCATGGCATCGCGCTCATGCTCGGCCTGACGTCGAGCCTTAATCTCGGTATCGATGATGCGGCGCGCATGGTACAGCTTGCCCTCCAGGTCGCCCATTTTGGCCAGGGACTTGTCTAGCTCCGTTTGCAGGCGCGCGTTTTGCGTTGCATAGCCATTGCATTTGTTGTAATATTGCTCGAATATGCGCAGAAAGCTCAGGAATTCTAAACGAGCATAAACACTTTAGTTGCTGTTTGCTATGCTGCAGCTTGCGACTCACCCTTCTCGGCAGTGCCCTCCGATAGCACTTGCATGCAGCGCCTCAAGTCGTCAAACGACGCCAAAATTGAGAGCGTCATTGTATTTAAGAGCGCCTCAAGTTCTTCGTCAAAAATACAATTTGTTTCAACTGTTGTAATTTGAGCACACAAGCCGCACGCACGTTTACAATTTATTTCAATTTACAATACGAAGTACATCAAAGACGAAGCACGCTGAAGAGACGCTTGTTTTTTTTCGAGATAATGCCGTTTTTTTAAATTTCCTAGATATGGCCGAAAAGCGATAGTTCGCTCGAATCTATCGATTAACCCAAGCTTCGTTTGGTATTTTCTTTTGTTTGTTGTCGTTGCCGAAAACATCTGCCGGCCGCTTGCCGAGAACTATTGCATTGCACAATTGACAAATTAAATATGAATTGGAACCGATCTCTGCACTGCTTTCAATATTTTTGACAGTTAACTTCACGGAAATATGCTGCCTTTTTTGGAAAAAATTCCCAACGGTGTATTTCCAGCGACAGCTGACGCAATTCGCTATTCGCGATAAACAGCTGAGAACAATTTGGGCAGCCGCAACGTGTTTGTTAAAATTTTTGCGCAGCTATCAACGGTTTCATATTTGCCAAACAGCAATAAGTATCAACAGGTGAACTGCACAAGATGGGCGATGTCACGGGTCTGAGCAATGCCGAGGCTGACGAGCTGTGCCAGAAGCAGGATGCGGCCACCAAGGTGAGTCCATTGTCATACATATAGTATAATTGTAAACTGTACATATTCGTTTGTCTTTGCTCTCGGCAGGATTTCTTGTTCCAGCAGACCATGTACCGCATCAAGGATCCACGCAAATCGCTGCCTTTTTACACAGGTGTGCTGGGCATGACACTGCTGGTCAAGCTGGACTTTCAAGAAGCCAAGTTTAGCCTTTACTTCATGGGGTGAGCTATCTGTCTTTGATTCTTATCTCTAGTCGTTTGCCTTATCGTACGAGAGATAACCAAGTAACTTTGTAGCTATGAGAATCCAGCCGATATACCCAAAGATCCCAAGGAGCGCCGAAGCTGGGCCCTCAGTCGCAAGGCCACCATTGAGCTGACACAGTAAGTGTATTCCATATTGTTTTTAGTGTTGTTGTTGCCAAGGATTTGCTCTTTCTCTTCCTCTCTCAGCAACTGGGGCACTGAAAGCGACCCAGATCAGAACTATCACACGGGCAACAGTGAACCCCGCGGCTATGGACACATTGGACTGATGGTGCCGGATGTGCATGCTGCCTGCAAGAGGTGGGTTGAGAGGACCATTCTATTTACACATTATCGAATTCGTCGCTTTCCGCAATCAGTTGATAAGATTGATATTGATTGAATTTCTTGTGAAGTCGCTGCTAATTGTAACATTTACTTCTATAATTGGCAAATAGGTTCGAGGAGCATGGCGTTGAGTTTGTCAAGAAGCCCGACGATGGCCGCATGAAGGGCTTGGCTTTCATCAAGGATCCCGATGGCTATTGGATTGAGATTTTCAATGCTCGCACTGTCTGAACTCACATGTTAACAGTGGCGCCTCATCCAGCTTAAATTTGATTTGCACAGCTGCTTTTGTTTCCAGTGTTTAACTCAAAGTACTTGTCCATAATACGTTTAACCTTTGTTTACCCCGTTTTAATTGAATTAAAATAAAGCAACGCAGAGCAATGCTCACAATAAACTTGCCAGCCCGTATTCAATGTGTGGCGTGACTACTGCCCATAGGAGCCCGCTCGGGTATTTGACTGTCAGCTGCCAGCCAACTTTCATTGATAAACTCAATGCGGGCAGCGAGCAGGTGCTGGCTCCCATAATTGGCCGCCGAGTCCTTAACTGATTGCCGTATACGCTTTAATTATTATTTACAACCGATAGAATACTCGTATATAGTGTCAACACATTGGCACATTGGGTTCAAGGTGCGCTGCTCGGGCCTTGTCTGGACATATAATGGGCAAATACGGAAGTGCTTTATTTGCCCAGTATCAAGTGATCGTCCAGGCCACCATTGCCTGCTGCTGCAGACTCGGCCACTCAGTTCCAGTTGGCATCTTGACCTGCTTGTGTGGAGTAGGAAACGAAAATAAAAGTTATAGTACACAACTGCTAATATAAATAAGAAGCGAAAGAAAGGTTGGTTTTTCGAAATGTGATTTTTCGGCAGTTCGAAAATAAATGGTATTTTTCTGAGATGTGTTGGCAGAAAAGTAAATTATGATTGATATATAGCAAAATATCAGCACTTTATATACATTATACAAATAATTCCTACCACGCAATACAAGAACTAATTTAAATTAAAAATAAATATAACGGCGATTGAAAAGTGCAACGGGAGCAACTTCGAAAGTGCGAGCGAAAGAGAAACAGAGCTAAGTAAAGGAAAAAATGCCATCACTGCACCTGAAAATTAAAAATGCAGTGAAATTAATGAATAAATAATATTAATAAGTAATTCCAAGTGATAAACAAGCTTTAATTGATTTTTGTAACGATAGCAAAATTCAAAGCAGGCCAAATTTCATTGGAAATGGGCAGCACTCTTGTTTGTTGTTGTTTTGCTGCGGGTTTGAAAATAATTTTGATGTTCGATTTTATTTTGAAGTGCTGCTTTAACAGGCTGGAGAGTGCGCCATGGAAATATCGGAGCCCAGCATTGGCATCTTTTACGTCAGCAAAGTTTTGGCCCTGGCGCCATATTCAACGCGCAAGAACTCCAAGGGACAGCTGCAGATTCGACGCAGTTGGATATTCTCCGTTTACTCGGCTTGCCTGTGCATCACATTGGGTGAGTTCACGTTCGCTGGGATAAGCTAATCTAATCAACTCCACTTGCTTTGCATCAGTTTTCCTTACCTACCGCGGCCTGCTGTTCGATGCCAACTCCAAGATTCCTGTTCGGTAAGAATGAGGAAAAAATGCACAATTGACTTTATTTTGGATTGCTCTTTATTTCATTCGGTTGTATTGTATGTATCTGCAGCATCTACAATGGGTTTATTTGCACGTCTCCAGGCACAACCGGTGGCAGCGCCTCCCGAGCAACGCGATGAAGCGGGGGCCTGAAGGTGGGGCGTGGCAGGTACGGAGGCCTCTCGTGGCCAGCCAGTGCCATGGCGCAGATGGAGAGCAGCAGCAAAATAATAGTGAACTTCATTTTCCTCGGACTGTTACAGCTTGTATGATGCCAGTCCATGGGCCCAGTCCGGTTTATATAGCAGAGCTTGGATCTTATTGCGCTGCCTGGTGCTTTTTCTGAGACCGCATCGGGGACTCACCTGCTGGCACAAAGGCGCTCGTAAAACAGACACAGCATACAAAGTGTTTGCCTTGCTAGTTATGTGTGTCGTCGTCTTATCAGCGCTGAGACTTGAAATATTGACTTGCACAGGGGATTTTTACAGTGAACTGATCTTGGGTGATCATTTATATTGGAATATAGAGAGAGAAGCTGAATACACTTATGGTTTTTAAAGCATTATTTGATCTTAAGCACTGAGCTAAGCTAAGAAGTTATAAAAGGGAGCTCAGGCTATTAAAATTTTGGTAAAATCGCTCGATTTTGTGGGACAACTTTTTTGTCTTTGGCTCTATATAAAATAATTTCATTACATTTTCAAATATTTTTGAAAAATATTGGGAAAAATAGTGGGAAAAAAGAATATCGAGATCTAATTTCGGATTCTTTTCTTATTCTGACAAAAGTTCATATAAACAAGGTTTACCAAAATTTGAATTGATCGATGCTAGTTTTCATTTATTTATTTATTTCTTTTAGCTTATCTTAGCGCTACTTTTTAAAAGATTGACACATCGATCTAATTACTTTTCGATGCGCAATCAATTGAGCGTTATTCAGGTCTCGTATTTCCTTTTCTCTTGAACGAAAAAATCACCGCTTGTGTAAGTCCCCGACTCAATGGCAATGGCTATAAAAACCGCCCAGTGCCAGCAGATAGGCATCAATCAATCTTCAACAGTCCGAGGAAAATGAAGTTTACAATCATTCTGCTGCTGCTGTCCCTCTGCGCCTTGGCTCTGGCCGGCCACGAGAGACGTCCGTACCTGCCACGGCCCACCTTCCGCCCTGTGCGTCCCCGTTTGGTGCGCTGCCAGTCGCCGAGCCGTTGGATGTGCAAGTGGAGGCCTTGTAGATGCTTAAGATTAAGAGGAAATTTGTTAAACACCGAAATAAAAAGCAATATTATTTATCCACTGAATTTTGCAACTACAGTGTTCGCTCGATATGACGACCAATTGCCATTTCATGTAAAATACTGTAAAATATTTGTCGTTGAATGTTTGTAATTGTCGAGCTCGCACTGTCTGTCCCACTCGCACCCATAGCTGAAAGTCTCTAGCAAGTGATGTCCACCAGTTGCCGTCGAGTGTAACTGTCCAAATGTGATAAATGTAAAGATCTGTGTATGTATTGTTGTAATTACTGGAGACAACCACTTGGCAGATGCTCGCAATGCGAATAAAATCAAATATTTGAACAGCTCATCTTTCAGAATGAAGTCGGCCACGTCCAAGGTGGTGACCGCCTTGGATGTGTCGGTTGTAGTGCTGGCCATCTTAGCGGGCGTCTACTGTGGCCTATTCGGCCTGCGCGCCACCCAGCAGCTGAACTCGCGTCTCCACAAGGTAAGCCCAGCCAGCAAGGATATTCAAGTGCCTCCACTCAAGCGGCTCGCCTGCAGATCGACAACACGCTGAGCGCCTACAGCAATGTGAAGCGGGATCGGTGGCGGGCGCTGAGCTTCGCCAGCATTTCGCTGCTGGTGATTGGACTGCTGCTCGGCCTGGATGTGTGGACGTGGGTGCGCATGGCACAGCGCATGCACAAGGAGAGCGCGAATCCTGGTGAGTCAAGCAATCGCCTTCACTCAGTTGACTCGATAACGTACTTGCAGAGGTCAACGTCCAGTGGTACATACCCTTCTATAGCCTCTACTTTATACTGACGGGACTGCACATAGGCTTCGCGAACACCGCCTACGGCCTGGGCAGGCGCTTCAGGCGGCTCAATCACATGCTGCGGAACAGTTACCTGGGCGGTAAGTGCGTACAGCATAGGCTCGATAGAGTGCCCAGCCGAATACTTCTAGTCAGGACCAATGTCCACGCGTCCAAGCTGGTGCGGGTGAGCGCTGTCAAGACGATCAGCTTCAATCCCATGATGCGTGCCGCTCTGCACGCCAGTCTGAACAAACTGAGCAGCGAGAGGTTCGCCAAGCAGGAGTCGACGGGTGGGTGGCAGCAAGCTTAGCCGGACGGCGTCTAATCAACTGATCTGCTTTCAGCCAAGCACAAGAGCCTGCTGCTGCGCACACTGGCCGACAATCACGAGTCCTTGAGCAAGTGCGTGCGTCTGCTGTCCAGCTCCTATGGCTTTGCCGTGCTCTTCATACTCGTCTCCTGCCTGCTGCACCTGGTGGCCACCGCCTACTTTCTGTTCCTGGAGATATTCGACAAGCAGGACAACGGTTATGTTTGGGTTCAAAGCCTGTGGATTCTGTTCCACTCCCTGCGCCTACTGATGGTCGTCGAGCCCTGCCATCTCGCAGCTCGCGAGTCCCGCAAGACCATTCAAATCGTCTGCGAGATTGAGCGCACCGTTTACGAGCCCATCCTGGCCGAGGAGACGAAGAAGTTCTGGCAGCAGCTGCTCGTCGTCGACTCGGAGTTCTCGGCCAGCGGCCTGTGCCGCATCAATCGCACGATTCTCACATCGGTGAGAATATGATGCTATTCCCTATTGGCCATTTGCTTATTGTTCTCTTACAGTTTGCCTCGGCTATAGCCACCTACTTGGTTATACTCATCCAGTTTCAGAAGACGAATGGATAACTCGCAGCTTTCGCTTGCTTATTGTTTTTATAGGTATAGAAAAGGTTGATTTTTATTAACACTAAACGGAATTCTTAGATGTGCTTACGTTTGTCGTGCGTCAGCAAACGAAATGAAAAAGTTGAGGTGATTACTCCAACCCTAATTGCAATCAACCAACTGACATGGCTACTAAAACGCACAACTTAATTACAACGTCAGCTGTTTTAGAAACCCTTCTGGTACTGCTTCGTCTCCATGCGCTGCTGCAGCAGCTCCAGCTGCCGCTTGGCCTCGCACTGTGGAAAGTTGTTCAGATCGTAGTATTGAGGCGCCAGACTAAGCAGCCATTCCGCTGTTTGGAAAGCACACTGTTAGATAGTTGATCAAGTGGAGAGAGAGAGAGCTACTCACGCTTCACATCCGTCACAGTGCGTATGTAGTTCTTGGTGGTTAAGACAAACTCATTGTAGATGACCCAGTCGGGCTTGTGATCCAGACAGGTAGAGGGATGCAGCTGCACATTCTGGTTGTCCTTGATGGTCAAATAGTGGCCAGTGCGCTCCAGATGGGCCACCTGCATAAAGAAGCCCTGCACCAGGGCCTTGCGTATATTGACATAGTAGTCCTTGGAGGTGAACTCTGTGCTGGTGCGCTTCAAGCTGAAGCGGTCCATGATGCGTGCCAGCTGCTGACGAACGTTATCGGCGCTCTTCAGCGAGCGAAAGTTGATAAAGTTCTCGTAGCACCAGTTGGGATCCTCGTTGCCTATGGGAAGGAGACT
>JBAMCN010000077.1:0-11294 GCA_037075225.1 Dichaetophora lindae
AAGGGCGCCAACTCGGTGGAGTACATGGCGCTGCTCTCCGAGTTCCAGCTGCTGCAGGAGGTCTCCCATCCGAATGTGATCAAGTTGCTGGGCGCCTGCACGCAGTCCTCGGAGGCACCGCTGCTAATCATCGAGTATGCACGCTATGGCTCGCTGAGGAGCTACCTGCGCCTGAGCAGAAAGATCGAGTGCGCCGGCTGCGAGTTCACCGACGGCGTGGAGCCCGTCAATGTGAAGATGATGCTCACCTTTGCCTGGCAGATATGCAAGGGCATGAGCTACCTCACGGAGCTCAAGGTAAGACGCTCACTTGTCCAGGCTTGCTAATCCTCTAGCTGCTGTTTCCCTGCCCCAGCTGGTCCATCGCGACTTGGCTGCGCGCAACGTTCTGCTGGCCGATGGCAAGATCTGCAAGATCTCCGACTTTGGGCTGACGCGCGATGTCTACGAGGACGATGCCTATTTGAAGCGCTCGCGGGATCGTGTGCCCGTCAAGGTGAGTCCTACTCAATCAAGAGGAATCAATCAATCAATCTCTCTCCCGATTCTCAGTGGATGGCACCCGAATCTCTGGCGGATCACGTGTACACCAGCAAGTCGGATGTCTGGGCTTTTGGTGTGCTCTGCTGGGAGCTCATTACGCTGGGCGCCTCTCCCTATCCCGGCATAGCGCCACAGAATCTCTGGTCCCTGCTTAAGACCGGCTATCGCATGGAGCGGCCGGAGAACTGCTCCGAGGCGGTGTACTCGGTGGTGCGCACCTGCTGGGCGGATGAGGCCAATGTGCGACCCTCGTTCAAGTACCTGGCCTCCGAGTTCGAGAAGCTGCTGGGCAACAATGCCAAGTACATTGAGCTGGAGACGAACGCCGTCTCCAATCCGCTCTACTGCAGCGATGTGACTGCCCTGATGCCCTACGTGGAGCTGAGCGAGCAGCTGGGCGAGCCAGAGTCGCTGCAGCATCTGTGGTCGCCGCCCAAGCTTAATACGTATGATGGGCCAGACTTGGGCACCAGTCGCGATGAATCTGTTGCCGATTTCTCAACGACTGCTACGGCAGCGGGTGTGCCGCCTGGCTACGACTTGCCAAGGCCACTCATCGAGGCGGGAACCAAGGAGCAGGTGCTGCGTTATGAGAACGATCTGCGCTTTCCACTCAACATACGCAAGTCCAGCTGTGCGCCCAGCTACAGCAATATGACCAATGGCTGCCCGGCGGCCACCGCCTTGCCCCACTACTCGGTGCCGGTGAAGCGTGGATGCTCCTATTTGGACATGACCAACAATACGCTGATACCCGATAATCTCGACAATCGCGAGTTTGAGAAGCATCTCTCGAAGACCATCTCATTTCGTTTCTCCAGCTTGCTTAATCTCAAGGAGCCCGACGGCGGTCCTCAGTACCAAGCCGAGGAAGCCGTTTAGCTTCAGTTGCTTGAATCGATTTTCAATTTTTGAATAGCGCCTGGTTTTTCAGTTCAAATCGTTTGTTAATTAGTTGTAACCTTATGAATATTTAGCTTTACAATTATGCCAAAAACAAAAATAGCTCGAATACTCTGTTGCATTTATCACAATTGTTTATAAAGAAAAGAAAGTGGAGCTTCTAATTCTTATGGGAATTTCCTTATAAGGCAGCCCACAGTAATTTTCAAAAATATTTTTAATAATATTTTATTCCAATTCTGGAGTCAAGCACAAATAAACTTAATCCTTATGACTTCTTAAGCTGATGCTTAGTTAAGTATTTATTAAGTTGCCTTAAAATTAAAACGGAATCTAATTGTGAGACTTCTCTCTGTATTATAATATTTATAAATAATTTTAAAAGAAATTTCTAAAAGCGTTTAAAAAATTTTGCTTATTTATTTCACAAAAAACCGATCAGACCAAATATTTAGTCATACCATATAAAAAATCGCTTAAAGTTTTAAAATCTTTTACGCACTTAGCTCGAAGGCGTGTGCCTATGATTAAGAGAAGCATTTGTACTTATTGATGTATATGCCAAATAATAGACTGTATATATACTATACTATATATAAATTTATATTCTACGCCTACATAAAAACATATTTGTGTAAACTAATAAAAACAAAGCTAAAAAGCTCAACTTTGTTGTCTACTTTCTACTCGCAATCTTCATAATCGCTACTAAAACGAATCGCGTTAGATAAGGTTTTCATACTAACATTCGCCACTCGACAGAGTCGACCATTCAGTGCTTTCTGCAAAGCTGAGACGCAATGTGTGCCGCCCAGCAACGATTTGTGATACTGGACTGCGATGGTGGTGGAGACGATGCGTGGGCGTTGCTCCTGCTCCTGCATGCGGAGCAGTGCGGACATCTGCAGCTGCTGGCTGTGGTGGCAACCGGCGGGGGCAACACATCGCGGGAGCACACGGCCCGCAACATGAAACGTATTCTCAGAGCGTGCTCCAGGGAGGACGTAAGAAAGTTGGATATTCACACGCGCTTCTTTATATCTTATCTTTCTTAGGTGCCCATTTATCTGGGCGCAGACGAGCCACTGGTAGGCCTCACCGTGGCTGATAAGAAATATGTTTATGGGGTCGATGGCTTCGGCGACTGTCTACCTGCTGATGCCTTTGGACCCTTATCAAGCTTTGTGCAGCTGCAGAACGCGATGACCTTCATTCACGATCTGTGCCAGCAGCGACCCAAGCAAATTACAATTATTGCTGTAGGGCCTCTAACCACGTTGGCACTGGGCTACTCGATGTATGGCGAGGAATTCGGCAAGCACTTCAAGGAGCTCGTCATAATGGGTGGCAATTATCAGGCTGTTGGCAACTCGACGCCTGCCGCCGAGTTCAACTTTCACTCAGATCCGGAGGCGGCATATGCCGTGCTGCTGAAGACGCGCTGTCCCATCACCATATTTCCCTGGGAGGCTTGTACCAGGGAGCGCTTCTACATATCTCCTGTAAGTGCTACTAGCTGCCTACCAATTATTTCTAATCGATCTAATCCTTGACAGGACTTTCGACTGAATGATTTTGGTAAATGCGCCGCAACTAAGAACCAGCTAGCCATCGAGCTTCTCAATAAGGTGGACAGCGCTTGGTTTCGGGTGCTGACCATACAACGATTTATTCCTTGTGATGCACTGGCAGTGGCTGCTTGGCTCTTCGATAAGCAAATCGTCAAGAAGGACAGCTTGTGGCATGCCACTGTGGATCTGACCGGCACACACACGCGCGGCCAAATGGTGATCGATCACTTGAGGCAGACCGAAAACAATGTTCGCATCATCGAGCAGGTGGATGATGAGTTCTTCAAGCGCATCATGTGGTGGATAGCTGGCCTACAGGACTTAAGCATTCCCAGTTGCACAGAATAAATAAAAATGAATCTGAGCTTGTGCCTAAAAGTATGCACCACATTTTTTATTCTGCTTGGATTTTCATTACGAATTCATTCACTTTTAATTCTATCCCTGCTTACCAAACTTGTAGATTATCTCATGATGGTACCTTTCATTCGGACGCAATATGCTTGTTGGGAAGTTCTCATGATTCACCGAATCGGGAAACTTCTGTGTCTCCAAACAGAAGGCGCCGTGCTTGACATAGGCAGCGCCCCCTTTGCCTTTTAAGGGACTTTCTCCGGCTTCAGAGTTGGGCAAAAAGTTGGATGTGTAGAACTGAACGCCCGGCTGATTGCTGGCAATCTCAAGCCAGCGTCCGCTTGGTGGATGCGTAACACGAGCTACCTTGGCAATCGTCTCTGGCGGCGTAAATTTCACACAGAAGTTGTCGTCAAAGCCCAGTGCCGGCTGCAGTTGCCTCAGGCGATCTCCCAGCTGGCTGGCAACGCGCAGATCGAATTTGCCATCATCCACTGGCAGGATTTTGCCCGTGGGTATGGAATTGGAGTCTGTTTCGGTGATGCCATATGCATTAATAGCAATCGTGTGCTCATCGAGTCCAGTTTTGCCGGCGCCATGGCCGGCCAGATTGAAGTAGGAGTGGTTGGTGAGATTAACGGGCGTTGGCTTGGTGGTAACCGCATCCATGCTCACGTGCAGGCAGTTGTCCTCGGTGAGTGTGAAGCGGGCTGTGGCTGTCACCTGGCCGGGATAGCCCTCGTGTCCATCGGGATTGGTGTGCGACATGCTAACGCCATTGGGCGTCACCTCCAGCACCTGCCAGTGCGCCTTGTCGAAGCCAACGAAGCCGCCGTGCAGCTGGAACCCGTCTCGATTGCGCGATACCTCAATCGTCTTACCATCCAGCACGAATCGTCCATTGGCAATGCGATTGCACACGCGGCCAACGGTGGCGCCCATATAAGGATTTTGTTCGCTCTGATAGCCGGCCAGGTCATCAAAGCCGAGTGTCACATCCTCCACCTTGCCGTGCGCATCCGGCACCTGAATGCTGCTTATCGTGGCGCCCAGTGTCAATACCTGCACCTTCATGTGCTCATCGTTGCTCAGCGTAAAGCGTCGTATTGCCTCCGTTTGCTTGGTGAAAGGATTCACCGCAGCGCTGGCAAAAACATCTTCCGTGACGTGCACCATGTCGACGCGACTCGCAATGCTTACTGAGTAGTCGCGACTGGCATTTAAGTAGCACATACTTGGGAAATATTGCGAGCGGCGCAACCACAAACAAGTGGGTAAACAAAACACATATAGAAAGTATAATGTAAACAGTCGGCCTTATCAGTGGTTCTACACAGTCGAGCATTCACAGCTGTGCTAAGGCTTGGCAAACATGAAGTATATTTTAGTTATTCGAAATCAATTATGTGGCGGTTTACTTAATAATAATTTAATCTATTTTTTATATATATTTTCTTCCAAAACTTTAATGGGAAATTAATTATCTTATATCTATCTTTAAGATACAAAACTTATTAAATTTCTAAGAAAAATTTCAAAGCAATCTTTAAAGAATAATAATAAAAATTATTTGGTATCTCAATAAATTATTTTATAATATATAATATCAAAGTAAATAGGTTTCTCTTTAATATTAAGGACCTGCATTCATATATATTTAACTGAATAATAATTTTATCTATTTTTTATATATATTTCCTTCAAAATTTCAATGTTTATTTTTAAAGTATCTAATATCTAACTTTAAGATACAATACTTATTAAATTTCTAAGCAACATTTTTAACCAATCTTTAAAAAATAATAAAAAAAAAATGATTTGGTATCTCAATAAATTATTTTATAATATATAATTATAATATCAAAGTAATTAGGTTTCTCTTCAATATAAAGAACTGCATTCATATACAATATATTTAAGAAAAATTTAAAACTAATCTCTAGAATAAAACAAGAGAACAAACTGCACGTTGATAATCTCAGCAGATACGTTATCAATGCATTCCCCTTATACCTGCCTATTCTTTTATCACTTCAGGGTCAGTGTGGTGCCACACTTCATCTACCGTTCCGAAATCTAATTTTGTGTGGTTTCTACCCAAGACCGCAATGAAAGATAATCGTTTATCTTGTTCATGTACAGCCAAGTGGAGGGGATCTCATCATTCGGCACTCTCTCAAATAGAATGTTCTTGGTTGTGTATTCGTCATACAGATTATGTAATTGATTGAAACCGGCGTCGGACTCAATGGGAGAATTAGTCGCTCACTTGGCAAAATCAAATATACTTTAAATCAAATATACTTGAGGGAAAGACTTCACAACAACCGAAAAATTATTTACTCGAACAATATTTTGCGTGCAGTGCGAATTCTCTTTGAAAGCCGGCCAGCCGCTAAGTAATTTAATATTTGTGCTCACTGCAATGACTTTGTCTGCCGCCTGCCGGCTGCTTTGGTTTCAATAGAAGAGAAAAGGCGAATAAATAAATTCTTAATCCGTTGAAATTAGCTAAAAGAATATAGTATGTATACAACTTGAAGGTTCGACGCGACGCAGTCCTCAATTTCGCTCAGTGAACCGGTTTTCGCTCTCTCTCTCTCTTTCGCTCTCTGCGCACACCCCTGCTCTGATATGTTGTAGATCAGCAAATCTTTCTAGCCGGCGCGCGACACCGCAATCAGTCGCATATAAAGCACGCTAACGATCGCTTGCTCTTCACACTACGCCTACGATCGTCATGGGCAACGACAAGCAGAGATTTGTGATACTGGACTGCGATGGCGGCAGCGATGATGCGTGGGCGTTGCTCCTGCTCCTGCATGCGGAGCAGCGCGGACATCTGCAGCTGCTGGCTGTGGTGGCCACTGGCGGTGGCAACACAACGCAAGAGCACACAGCACGCAACATGAAGCGTATTCTCAGGGCTTGCTCCAGAGAGGAGGTAAGTACTACACTGCGGCCACCGAGGCGTATACTTTCTCCACATTTCTCGTCAACAATCAATGGACGCATTATCGATGGCGTCCTTTCTAATGTACGTGACTGGTCCCTTATCGTGCATCAAGTTAAAAAGTTACCCAGACGAAGAAGTCTTTTTGATAAGGAACATGCCATTTTTCGCAATCTATCTGATTACTTAGCGTCAATTAGGCGATCTTTGAATGTCTAACAAGAACGCAAGAGCGCGCCATTACCTTTCACTCTCTGAGAACCAACGCACGCGCAGAGAACATTTGCAATTGCCCAAACAATTTCTTAATCAGCATAATTGCCAAAATAGTTGGCAGTTGACTAGAAAGATTTCAGATAAGCTATTCCGGTTTTTTGTTTAATGATCTCTATTGCCTTTTCACCTCTTAGGTGCCCATTTACCTGGGTGCATATGAGCCTCTGATAAACCAGGATGAACCCAACAAAATGTATTACCATGGACGCGATGGATTCGGCGATTGTCTGGAGAATGATAACTTTGGACCGCTGTCCAGCTTTGTGCAGCCGCAGAACGCGATGACCTTCATTCACGATCTGTGCCAGCAGCGACCCAAGCAAGTCACAATTATTGCTGTGGGGCCTCTAACCACATTGGCTCTGGGCTACTCGATGTATGGCGATGCATTCGGCAAGCACTTCAAGGAGCTTTGCATAATGGGTGGCAATCATCAAGGTGTGGGCAACTCGACGCGCTCCGCCGAGTTCAACTTTCACTCAGATCCGGAGGCATCCTATGCCGTATTTCTAAAGACAGCGTGTCCCATCACCATTCTTCCCTGGGAGCCCTGCACCTTGGTTAACATAACTATGGTAAGCTACTAAGAGCAAAAATTGGCGAGCCTAGCTAAGTTGAGCCTCATTTCTTTCAGGATTGGCGTCTGAATGAGTTTGGCAAACGCACTCCCGTGGCAAACAAGGCTGCCCTCGATATCCTTACCAAAATAGAAACTAACCGGGTCGAGCGTCTTCAGAATAAAAATAAAGCCGTCACCGCAAACGGCACAGAACATCAGCCTGCGAAGGAAGTGCTGAGATTTGCTCCATGCGATGCTTTGCTGGTGGCCTGCTGGCTCTTTGACAGGCAGTTTGTCAAGAAGGACAGCGTGTGGCACGCCACAGTGGATCTGTGTGGAAAACACACGCGTGGCCAAATGGTGCTCGACCATTTGAAGCAAGAGTTGCCACAGAACGTTCGCGTCATTGAGCTGGTTCATGTGGAGTTCTTTAAAGAGGTGGTCGAGTGGATAGCCGGCTTGACCGAATTATCCATACCATGATACTCAGTTTTATAGTATATGTGTGTAAAAGTTATTCTGTTTTATGCAATCTGTATTTTTAATAAGAGTTAAAAAGCACAAATTGAGTTAACAATGAACGTGTTTATTTCGATTTCGACTCGACCTTATAAGCGCTCTCTTCAGAAATGCAGCCAAGGTCAACATTCAGTTTGTGAAGGGGCAAATTTAGGTGCCGCCTGAGGGTATGCAACATTTATTTAACAACCCAAGAACTAAAGTACATAAATTTTTATATAAATGAGATATTTTGCTCATTGAGCGAAACTTAAAATTATCCAAGAAATATGCGGTATACAATTAGTCAATATTTAATTTAAATTTCAGATTTAAAAAGGATAACGGAAAATGCTAAAAACTTTATTGGGCTTCAGCGAAAAGCAATCTTCTGCTGCAAAGTGTTATTCCAGTCATTTGATAAAAAACTTGTAGCAGTGGGAAAGATAAGTTTAAATAAATTAAATTTAAAAATACGCACAGCTCATGCATCCACGACAATTTCAATAGTAAGATTCTTATGTTCCCTACGTGCAGTTCGCTAGAGTTTGTGGAATAGTAAAATAGTGAAAAACATTTATTTTAGTATCTTTTGATAGCCAAAAGTTGGCACTACAACTAAATTTAAACTCTCCTTTTCTATTTTTTGACTACCTGCAACAACGATTAAGATATGAGCTCAGTTAAGTTTCCAACGACAATGGAGAAAGATCCGCAAATCGATAAAATTGTTATACTCGATGCTGGTGCGCAATATGGCAAGGTAAAAGAGTTTGCCATTATGAGATATATCTTTAAGTTTGCATATTGTTATAGCTAATCGATCGCAGGGTGCGCGACCTTTCTATTAAATCGCATATACTGCCCTTGAATACGCCAGCGTCAACTATACGCGATAATGGCTTTCGTGGTATAATAATATCGGGTGGACCCAACTTGGTCCTTACCGAGGATACACTTCCATACGATCCTGCGATATTTGAGCTGCAGATACCTATACTGGGCATCTTTTACGGCATGCAGTTAATCAACAAAGAGTTTGGCGGCACACTCTTCAAGGCGGCTGTGCACGAGGATGGGCAGCAGGACGTGGAAATTGACACCTCATGCCCTTTGTTTCGGTGAGTTCAACTTAGCTGCCTTGCTACAGGTAGAACGGAATTTAATCTGGATTAATATTAAACAGTCGCCTCAGCCGCACACAATCTGTGCTACTCACTCATGGCGACAGCGTGGAGCGAGTGGGCGATAAACTCAAAGTAGGTGGTTGGTCAACGAATCGCATTGTGACTGCGATCTACAACGAGGTGCTTAGGATCTATGGCGTTCAGTTTCACCCGGAGGTCGATCTAACCATCAATGGCAAACAGATGCTCTCCAACTTTCTCTACGATATCTGCGAGTTGACGCCACACTTCACCATTAGCAGTCGGAAGGAGGAATGCATACGCTATATTCGCGAGAAAGTGGGCATGAATAAAGTATTGGTAAGTCTGAGAAATCATTTTTTTACTCACTTCTGAAACTCGTTCACTTCTCTTCCAGTTGCTGGTCAGTGGCGGCGTCGACTCTACTGTATGTGCAGCGCTGTTGCGCCGTGCAGTGCATCCTAGCCAGATAATCGCTGTACATGTGGATAATGGTAATGACTATAATGACTAAATGGTATATACGACATTCAAATAACTTTGTTGAATCGCTGCAGGTTTCATGCGACATAACGAAAGCGAAGAGGTGGAGCGTTCACTGCGAGAAATCGGCATCGACTTAATAGTGCGCAAGGAAGGCTACACGTTCCTCAAGGGCACCACGCAAGTGAAGCGGCCCGGCCAGTATTCGGTGGTGGAGACGCCCATGCTGTGTCAGACCTACAATCCGGAGGAGAAGCGAAAAATCATCGGTGATATATTCGTGAAGGTGACCAACGATGTGGTCGCTGAGCTGAAACTGAAGCCCGAGGATGTGATGCTGGCGCAGGGCACCTTGGGCACGTGCTCGAGTATGATCAATACGAATACAGCAATGATCAAGACAGGTCACAATGACTCAGATCTGATTCGGTTCGTGTCTGAGATAACTTAGGGAAATTCTCAACTCCCTATATTCATTATTGCAGAGACGTGCGGAAAGCTGGACGTGTCTTAGAGCCGCTGAGTGTCTTTTACAAGGATCAAGTACGTGATATAGCCTATGATCTTGGCCTACCAACAGAACTGGCCGACCGTCAGCCCTTTCCAGGACCTGGCCTAGCTATACGCGTACTATGTGCCGAAGAAGCTCACATGGACAAGGATTACTCAGAGACCCAGGCATGTAACCTTTATTTCATAGAATAATAATCATTTTTGGCTTATAGATCTTAGCAAGATCTATTGTTAACTGCAATCATGCGACCAAGCGCATAAGTGACTTCACCAGCGAAGCTGAGCAAAAGGAGTTGCTGCGCATCTCGGCGAATTCGGATATACAGGCAACGCTGTTGCCGGTGCGCTCGGTGGGTGTGCAGGGCGATAAGCGCACGTACAGCTATGTGGTGGGACTGTCGACGACGAGCCAGGAGCCCAATTGGGCGGATCTGTTATTTTTGGCCAAAATTATACCGCGCATATTGCATAATGTGAACCGAGTCTGTTACATCTTTGGCGAGCCCGTGCAGTATCTGGTGACGGATATCACGCACACAACGCTGAACACTGTGGTGCTGGCGCAGCTGCGGCAGGCGGATGCCATTGCCAACGAGGTGCGTCTTGAATATGGGTATCAGAAGAAACATATCTAACGCTTGGTATCTTACAGATTATTATGCAAGCGGGACTGTATCGTAAAATCTCACAAATGCCCGTAGTTCTGATACCCGTGCACTTTGATCGGGATCCCATTAATCGAACGCCTTCCTGCAGAAGATCAGTTGTGCTGCGTCCATTCATAACGAACGACTTTATGACTGGTGTGCCAGCTGTGCCCGGTTCCGTTCAACTGCCATTGCAAGTGAGTCTGAATTTAAGTGATTGGTGGGGGAACAGTTGATTGATTTGTATTATATTTAGGTTCTAAATCAAATCGTACGTGAGATATCCAAATTGGATGGCATCTCGAGAGTACTCTATGACTTGACCGCCAAGCCTCCCGGCACCACTGAGTGGGAATAACTAACCACTAGGATTATAGCTTTTGCTTGTAATTTTGTATTTTCTCAGCATCGTTTCTGCCAAATAATTAACAAAGTTTTAGCAGCAGCAAGTAGCTGCAGATCTTTCCATATTTGAAGTTAGCGCCAATATCGATAATTCAGGGCTGCAACCGACAACGCCACGATATCGACGCTTTCGATAGCTTTATCGATAATTCTGCCGTAGTTTTACGTTGTTTTGTGACGTATGTCAGCCATCTTGGATTCATAAGTCAGCCATATTGACTACGAGCGGTGGATCGCGCGGTCTGGCAGCACAAAAACGTAACGCTGGAGTTGCCCGACCGCGCGATTTATACCAAAACAAAAACAACGAAATTGATTAGATTTGGGAAAATTGATTAGATTTGGGAAAATTGGTTCATTTTCATCATGAAGCAAAGAGTCTCCAGGAGACGACAATAAGTTCGAAACGTAACCAGCTCAACACTTAGCTACGTAGTTTTG